>CAMOHE010040817.1:0-34535 GCA_946598075.1 Artocarpus hirsutus | reverse complement strand
TTTGACTACCCTCTTTTGTCTGTCTTTGGCTAGGTTGTAGTCCCTTAATGTTTCTGTTGTTTGATTGTGCACAGTTTGTTGTGTTTCTCCTTGCACATCAGTACTAGTTCCTTGTTGAGCCTCTAAATTTGGCTTATAGATATCATCGGCTCCACCCAATTCATGTAGGATGGGGTTTTCTAGAAGTTGATTTGTCTCCCCCTAAACCGAGTTATCATCATCATCCTGTTGTTGCTCAAATGCATAAAGGTTGACTTGATTTTCAACTATATCTGTAGGGTTAGTAATAGTACTTTCCTTTTCTACAAAGGTGGGTTAGTTTTTTGTAATAAAGGAAAATCATTCTCATTAAATATTACATCACTGCTTATTATTGTTTTAACGCCTCTAAACTCCCTAACACATAACCTCTAACCCTTAACAACTTAAGGGTATCTTAGAAATATGCATCTAATAGATTTTGGTTCTAATTTACCCTCAGATTGATGTGCATATGCTGCACATCCAAAAGGCCTAAGGTTAGTTAAATCAGGTGTTTTTTGGCCTGTTCATCATTCCTCAAGGGTTTTAAAATCTATGGCACTAGATGGACATCTATTTATTAGATAGGCAGCAATTACAATAAATTCTCCCCAAAAACTTTTTGACAAGCCAAAACTAAAAAGCATGCATCTAGACTTATTCATGAGGGTTCTATTCATTCATTTGGTAATTCTATTTTGTTGTGGAGTTTTTCTAACTGTTCTGTGCCTTTTAATCCCTTGTTCTTTACAGAAATTGTCAAAAACCTCATTACAAATTCTACACCATTATCAGTTCTTAAGGTTTTAACTTTCTTATCATTAGTGTGCTCATGTCATACATTCATTTAAATTGAAATTAACACTTATTTTCATGAAATCATTTAACATCACATGACATTATCCAATACCATATTACATCCCACATACATCTCCAATTCAAGAAATATATGAACACAAATATCTGCTGACCTTTATGTATTCATAATTCAATAACTCATAATTTGTACACAATTTGAGCACCAAACTTGATAGGGACAAAGTTAACATATAAACATAATATTATGATTTTTCGTTGGTCACATCAACTCCATTTGATATCTAAAACAAGTCAAACAACATACAACACAAAATATGCCGGCAATAACAAATCAGTGAGCAGTCCTTACTAACATTCGTATAATCAATTATCTACATCCTAAAATAATTCCACAAAAATCCTGCATGTAATAAACACCTACAACTATAACATATTCAAAATTGGCTTCAAATAAAAATTCGGGATATATCAAAGCAATACATTGGAAAATTAGTGGTAAAACTAACTTCAGGTTTAAAGATTTTCATCACTTCGTGCCTCATTTTCCCTTGAGTTAGCCAATTCAATATTTATCCTCAAGAACTCATCAAGATTCCAATTTAGGCTTTTTCAGTGCTTATATTAAACCAAAACAATCTTTCTTTAAGAAAGATCTTGTTTATTAAGGATTTCTTTTGGAATAATTCATCAAGTTTATTTCCAAATCTTTGCAAGAGTGTCTTCTTTATCCACAAGCCATATGATCGAATCAGTAAGGTGAAGGATTATAGTACCTGATGCCGTTTCAAGCAGTTCTTGCTTTTGATCTTTGGTGAAACCTTCTGGGAATGGTACTGGATCTTCCAATGCCTTAAGCACCTTCTGTTGGGCAAGAGGCCCTTTCTCCTTTTTCCTCCAAATTCGAAAATCCCCAGACCTGTCAAACTTCTCCATTTCCACTTTCATATTACTTATGACTGGACCAATTGGATCGATGATTTTTGCCTTTCCCATTTTTGAATCTTGTTCTTCAATAGGGGAATTTGAACTAGGTGGTAAATCTTCAAAATCTTTAAGATTCTCTAGACCCACATCCAAATCTTAAGCTCCTGTATCTTCTAGATCTTGAACTCTAAACCCTCTCAATCAGCGTAGAAATGGTTAGGCTTAAACCCCAGCTTTGATGCCATTGTTATAAAATGCAATCAAGAAACCAACTCAAAGAAGATCAAACACAAGAGTTTTATTGAGGTTCAACCAATTTGTGCCTACGTCCTCGCAAACTCTCCTTGGGAATTCGATCTACTTTATTAATCTTCAGAACTAGAGATTACACACTCAACCTTTCCAAGTCTTCTTTCACCTCCCTATCTAGCTTTTCCAAGAGAACAATACAACAAGAATCCCAGAGAAGTTTCTTCTCTGTCACTCAACTCTCTTTCTTGCTCTTTGGTATTTTTCTCTCACTAGACTTTCGATGAGCCCCCTTTTCTTCGTTCTGTTTTATTCTTCCTCTGTTTCCCAATATATATATTACAACAATAGCAACAATATACATAAGCACCTATAACCGACTAAAACAAAACGACATTAAAAAAAAAGACATGTAGAGGCTATGTGGCTTTATAACTGATTCTATTAAAGGATAAAACAAATCGTATTAGAACTAACTTTTCAACATTTCTTTATTACGTCTTTAGGATGGATAAGAAGTACTGGTTCATCCTTGCATATTCAGAAGAGGATTTAAGATGGATGCCTACACTTTAGGGTCTTGAATATCCAACAAAGCCCGCGTTGAATGCTCTCCAGCCATTATGATATCAAACAAGAACATGAGGTTTGAATTTCTTCAGACATGCATGACAAAAACAAACCAAGATTTAGACCCTAGAAAAATAGGCTCGGCAACTCTGTGTTATTCAACACAAGTCATATGAGTCAGATTTCAGCTTTGGACTAGCCTCATTTTTCAGTCAAACTCAAGGAGATGTTATGAATGGGGAAATTTCTTACACTAAAAGGCTGATTGGGTGAACCCTAATTTATAAAGGAATGTACAATGTACTTTCTTAAAATTGGCCTTTGTCTATGTAAGGATGGAAGAGAAAAAAAGAAGAAGAAAAGTGTGGGGTAATTGGGTTTGTATAGTTGTGATGTATGAATGTTATTTATCATGAGCTTTGGCTGCTCTATCAATATTATTTGCAAGTTAGAAACAAGAATTGGTTTGTTTTTTCCCTTGAAAAGGAATAAAATTGCGTGCGTGTGACTTGTGAGGCGCATTCTTAGTAGTCGAGTCATAATAGAAAACTTCTAGGTGTTGGGAAATATTATTTGATTGCAAAATTATGGTTCCGACAACACCTTTATATATATACTTTTTAGGTGGTACATAATTTTTAGTTTTAACTTACGATTCTAATTATGTTCTCAAATGGCATTATCTTCTTGAACCTATGAGCAAGAAGTCTTGTTTAGGGAGAAAGGAAGGGAGGGGATGGATAGATTAATTCTCCTTTAGGACCACAAAATTGAATCCTTCTATTGCTCAAAGAATTTATAACATCCATCAATTTAGGCTTAGAAGGATTATTTTAAGAACATTTAGGAAGCAAGTTGAAACATAAAGTAAGAATTCAAATATTACTATAAGTAAGAGTTTTATACCATAGTATATTTTAGTTTTACATTACTGTAGATAATTGCAATTAATATGTTCCAATTTGCTTTCTAAACACACTCTTGAACATAAAAAATGAACAAATAACAAAAAGTAAATAATTAAATAAAAGTAAGGGGAAATTTATGAATTAGGTAGGTTAGTTTCTATTTTTTAGGTGAAAGAATTTAATTTAGTAGGTAGGAGGTAGGATTTCCCATCTTATTAAGGAATTTTTAATTCCTCGTTTCTAGTTGGTTTCACTTCACTTAATTCTCAAATATAAAAGGAAAAACATTAATTTAAAACTATTCCCTTCGAAAAAAAAGAAAGTTAGTTGAAATTAGAGTTATTCGCTTCAAGAGAGTTGTTCTATTCCAATATACGATTTATGCAGGCGAATAAAAGTGGCATGGAGTCCAGTTTGCAACAAGCATAAACACATGGGTCTGTTTGTTAGTGTTTTCAAAATAAGTGAAGATGGCTTTGTTTTGAAAAATATTTTTGAAAAATTTTATTGAGAGTATTTTTGAAATTTTTGTCTCAAAAAATATATAAAAACATTTTCAAAAATTCTAAAAAAAATACCAAATGGGGCCTTTAGAACTAAATTAAGCGGGTGTTTGGAAGTATGGTGGGAACCGTTGGTTAGAAACATTTTTACTGTAGTATGTGAGAGCTTTACACTGTAGTAATTTTTTTTATTGTTATTGTATGTAGGAGCTTTATATTATTTATAACTAAAAAAGTGATAAAAATCATGGTTTTTCACTACCCTTTTAAACACCCGGTAAAAAAATCCTAAAAAGAAGGAAAATTCTTAAAAACGGAAAAAGAAAATTGAAAAATCCTTAGGTAAATAGTGGTGCACACAATCTGAATTTCGTTCAAAAAAGAAAAAAACAAAAGACAAAAAGAAGTGGGGAGAAATCTTAGATATATAGGGTCCGTTTGAAAAATGGATTCGAATTAATGATCTGATTTAAGTTAGTGTGATTTGAATTAGGATTTGAATTAGTGATTTGAATTGTTATCCGAATTGACGTTTATATGTACAGTAATATTTAATCTGAGTATGAAATAAAATTAGAATATGTGTCTGAAAAGGTAGTAAAAATAGTTTTTGATTTATTAATAAATTTAATAAAATTTTAATGTTAATGATCTAAAAAAATATGCAATATATTATTAATTTATTCCTTTTTTTGCTAGAAACATAATGAAAAAAATCATTTTAATTGGATATCAAATGAAGAAGTTATGATTTTTTTCCTTTAAATCGAGGAGAGAGAATTTTAGTAAGAGAGTCAGAATTCAAAAAACTTGAATTCTTGATACTCAAATAATTCATATTTTTTTTTAAAAAAACATATATCTAAAAAATTTTTAATATTTAAATCTAAATTTGAGTTTATTAAGTATAAAGATTATTACAAACGAACAATCATTTTTTAAATTAAAGAACATTATGATTATGATAAAAAAAATAAAAAAAAAACAATAATAAATGAAAGCACCTGCATCTGTCGTGTTAAATTGGAAAAGACATAGAGTACGGTTTTTTTTTTGGTTTAAATAAAAAGTGAAATTATATCGCCTTTACGGCTAGGCGGTTAATTTTCTTTTGTGGACTTTTCCTTTCCTATCAGAAAACTGAAATAATATTCCATCTCCACAACCACAAGAGAAATCACGTTCAAATTCAATCCTCCGATCATTCCAATTCTCTTCTCAATTTTTCTCCTGATTTCAGTTTCTTCTTTTTTTGGAAATTGTTATCGGTAATCTCTCTCTCGTTAGGGTTTCTTTATTTTTGCTTAATTTGATTGTTCTGATCCAACGGCGAATTCTTCTACTACTCAGGTTTGGATATGGTGACTGTTGCAATAATTTCAGGGCTTTATTAAGTGAAGAAAAAAGTTGCCTTTTTTTGCTTGAAATTTCTTCCGTTTTTGCGAAGCAAATCTCTGGTCTCATCTTCTTTAAGACGGCCGTTGTTTGACGATTTGATCGATAGGTTTTACTTAGGATTCTGCTTGGTTCATGAGAAAATTAGATTGACAGTATTTTTTTTTCTTTGTTATAGAATATTGGCTTGATTTGTAATCATTTGAATTCGTGATTGTTTGCTTTTTTGCTTGTATTTATAAATTTCCCCTTTTTAGAATGTTTTATTTATATTCTGTATCCAACATCTGTGGATTTTTAAGTGTTTGTTTCTCTTTCCTTTTTAATTTTATAGATGTAGATTTTCAGTTTGGGATACTTAGAAATTTACTCGTGTTTTGGAGCTTGAGTGGTAACTGGTTTTTGCCTTCATCCTATTTTAGTTATTGAGGTTAAGTTTTGCATTTGTATTCTGTAATATGAGTTATACTACATATGCTATTCCCTCGATTTTATAGTTTCTAAGCTATTTTTGCTTGAAAATGAAATGCTTTTGCTTTGGGGTTGCGGATATTCTGGTTCTTTGCAGGGTTTATAACGCACTAAAGATGCAAGGAGGCCGAGGCAGAGGTGGGAGGAATTCTTTCTTCGACTTTCCTGATCCTTTTGCTGGTTTTGGGGGTTTTGGCAGTTTTGGGGGCCAAGGAAGTCTGATGCCTAGTTTTTTTGGAGGACGAGATCCGTTTGATGACCCTTTCTTTACTCGCCCGTTTGGAGGAGGCCTTTTTGATTCGAGCTTCTTCCGTCCAATGGGAAATCCTTTTGTGAATATGCATCCATCTGGGTTTATTGAGCAACGAGAAGCTATGCATCCAGCTGGATTTATTGAGCAACGAGAAGCTATGCATCCATCTGGGTTTATTGAGCAACAAGAAGCTCCCGAGCCTAAAATATCCCGGGGGCCAATCATTGAGGAAATTAATTCGGATGATGAGAAAGAAGACGATGATAGAGAGAGGAAAGAAAATCCTAGAAAGCATGGTAGGTTGGAAAATGGACCGTATGTTGAGGATCCTGAAGAGGAAGCTGAAGGTAAAGCATGTTCTTTTGCTGGGCGCTTTTGACTTTATTGACTTTTAATCGTTCTTGCATGGATCTGATCTAGCATGTTGGATTTCATGTGTTCCTTGTTGTAGAGAAGAAGAGTAGGCAAGTGCGATATGGAGATGATTATAGCAGGTCCAATCGCGTGCAGTGGCAACCCCCAACTCAGAGCTTTATCTTTCAAAGCTCCTCTGTCACTTATGGGGGAGCAAATGGAGCTTATTATACCTCTTCTAAGACAAGGAGAACGGGAAGTGATGGAGTAAGTATTTGAAATGCTATCAGTCTCTTTAAGTAATTAGCTATTACTATTTCTGACTTTCTATCCAAAAAGGGGGAAAAAAGTCGTGTCTTACTTTTTTGACGTCTGAACAGGTGACTATTGAAGAAAGCAAAGAAGCTGATACTACTACTAAACAAGCTTCCCACAGACTATCGAGGGCCCTCCACAATAAGGTCTCCCTCTGCTAGGGATTTGTTGGTTGTGCTATCAGTGTTTTATTTTCTTTTACTTTTTGCAGGGCCCTTTTACGATTTTGAATAACTAATTAACTTACGTCTGGCTTTCACTTTTTCAGGGCCATTCTCTTACAAGAAAGCTCAATTCGGATGGTAGGGTGGACACGATGCAGGCCTTACACAATCTTAATGAAGGTACTCAATATTGTTGTAATGTGTATTTGCCCGGTTGCCTAGAATTTCCACACCTTTGTGGGCTAACCTGAAATGTTTTCTTTTGAAACTTTTAGATGAGCTTGATGGTTTCGAAGAAGCTTGGAAGGGAACTGCTCAAAAACACTTGCCTGGCTGGTCTGGTAATTTTAGCGGTCATGAAACTGCAGGTAAGTTGTTTCCTTGACTTAAGCATATCCTACTTTATTTGCGACATGTTTTAGTCCTATTTCATTATTTGAGAAGAAAACTTATCTGAGAACGCAACTTAAAAATCCATTTGTTTGTGGTGACAATTTGTTTCAGGAGCTAGCAGCAGCGGACACAATGGCCGGGGAGGTTGGGCCCTTCCGTCGACAGAATCCTTGCAGCATTTGGGTAGATGGATGCCAAATACCATAGACAGCGTTGCGTCTTCTCGTTCACAGCAGTCTGGTAGGATGAAAGCAGCAGATGCTAGGGACAGGAGCAGCTATTCTCGTGGGAGGACAAGAGATTAAGGAATTAATATCTAAACATAAGCGAGCTTCTAATTTTTCATGTTTCCTTCGTTTCTCACTTCCATAGTACCATAAAGATATCATATTCGCAGGATTAGTTTTGGATATTGTATGCATCAAACTTGGTATACTTGAGTTTGGCTCCATTCCAAACGTTCTGGACTGGTTCTGATCTGATTGTAAAACACGGAGATGGAAAGCTATAGCTATTACGCTACTGCTTGCTCAATCTGGTACGAATTTTCTTAGTGATATGCTGCTGTCTTGTTATTCAAATGCTTTTTATTTTAACCTAGCATTATGTGTTTACATTTGAACGGATCAAAGTGTCATTGTGCTGTTTGGCATTTCGCTTTCTAGCAAAAGTTCTTTGGCGTTGAAATACTTGAAATATCTTTGTAAAAACACTAGGTTGTCGCCCACAAAATTGACTTGAGTTGCTAAAAATTGCACCTTAAAAATGTAGTTGTGTGGTTTGGACGAGTTTAAGGGCTCATTAGTTATACAATTTCTTGACATTAATATGATAAAAAGTCTTGTGTGTTTGAAATATTAGAAAAGAATCGTTCAACGGTATAACATGCAGCGCAATAATTGCAGAGTCGTCGTCACGGGTTGCAGTGCTACAATGGCTAGCGAGTCCGTTGTACTTAATTTCAATGATTTTTAATTTTAACAATTATCATTAATATATGACCTGATGAAATTTTCTACATTGCAATATCTACGGGAATTATGAAGGGTCTTCAAATATATATAACAAAATACTCTCTTTCCATATCATCATGGTAGAATTTTCGCATGTAAATCCCCCCCTGGCTGGATCAATTGCTCGGTAAGTGTTTGGAAGAAGAGTTTATAACTCTAGAAACATATAAAAGTTTATAACTCTAGAAATATATAAAAGTTTTACACTATCTATTTGCGGATTGAAATCTAGAGTTCAAATAACTGCGTATAATCGTAATTATCATCCTTGTCGTGAACATCCCCCCATCATGATCATGATATATATAGGACTATCAAGTGCTTATCAATCTTAAATTTTGGAACTCTTGTAAGGAAAGAAAATTATTGTCCATGACTTTACTGTGTTTTTTTTTTTTACACAATGAAAGATTAGAGATTGAAAGATTTGCCTTCTTTTAAGAATAATTGGATAATACAATAAACAATTAACTAAAATAGAATTCAGCAGGAATTACTGCTGTACATTAGACCTAAACAATTTGATCCATAGCAACAAAGGAAAAACAAGAATGATTTGTTTTTAATAAAAGAGAAAAGAATTTACATAGAAAGTTCGTCCGACTATCTCAATTTTCTACGTGCATCGAGTGCAAAATTAGAAAAATAATAACAAAGCCAATCTGAAGATCAATACAAACATTTAAGATTGGGTCCAGAAGGCAAACTAAAACGACAAAGAGGACATGCATTGGTGTTCATCAGCCACTTGAGAATGCAATCTTGATGAAACATATGAGAGCAAGGCATCCGAATGAGCTGGGACCCAATCATCGCTTCTTCCACACGAATCACACACGTCAATAATTCCTTTGATCATCATCATTACCACTACCACTACTTCCCTTGCATCTCAATCTCTCCAATCCCTCCAGCGCCGATTCATCCGCCGCCTTCACAACAGATCCAGACTCGAGCAAACTCTGCTCAACTACCAAGTTGAATGCTCCATCATCATCATCATCATCATCCATAATATATGGGATTGCACTTGAATATCCGGAAGCCAACCGTACAAACTCTTCATGTGGGACAGTCGAGTGCCTTTCAATCCATACGATCATCTTAGCCCGATTGCATCCGGATAATGCGGTACGGCAGCAGTGCATGCAACAAGCGCTGATATCTTGGTCACCACGTCATTGAGGCCATAATGCAAGGGTTCCTTTTCACCTCGAGATATCTAAAGAAGATTATCCATCGATGGAACAAGATGTAAAGTTCGTTTAGGAAACATGTTAGAAATAATAAGTTCAGTTTGTTACAGTGTAAAGTTTGACATGCTATAGTGTAAAGCAAAAGTTTGCTACAATATAAAGTTTTTACATATTATAGTTTTTAAATTCTAACATTAAATTTCTTCTAACTTTAAATTTGTATTCTAAACGAACTCGTATATATTACTTTCTATGGGATGCATACCAGAGGTGAAAGACGGCATTGTTGCAGCTGATTAATTATTCTTTTTGTTTATAATCAGTTTTCATATAAAATATAGGGGTTTGAGAATAGAACACTTTAATAATCTTATTTATTATTTCTATAAGGTTTAGAATAATCATAGACTCCTTTTAGAACTAGAACTCTACTTTTTTCTCATTTTTGTGAGAGAAAAGAAATCTACATAACTACAATTCGAGATTTAAATCAAATTTTAAATAAGTCTTTTTTATTCAATATGTATTATTAGTTCTCTATCCTATTGGTTTAATTTTTTTGAAAAGCTATTGTTTTAATTTCTGATACGCATAAAAGTAAATTTAACTTCCAATCAATTTTTGTTATTTATTTTTATAATACAACTTTGATTGGAACTAAAAAATCAAAATAGCTATTTTAAGTAAATGTTCGGTTTCTTAGATTGTTCTAATAATACTTTCGTCCAAAAAAAAAAAAAAACACATAAAATGTTATATTCTTCGACGTCAATAACATAAATAGTATTAGATTAAACGACGCTTTTATTATTTACGGTAATTTATAGGGACTATTTTGTAGTTTTTTTGTTAATTTGGAACTTGTTTTGCAATTTTCACTTTTCCGATGTAAATGTTCTTAACATATAAGAATTGTACTGCTTTTGTTATGGGCAGACTCGTTATGAATAAACATTTTGAAAGTTCTCTTAATTTTTCTTCCACCTTCTCAATGCGTTCGAATCAACGAGTCATTAAAGATGTTGATTTCCATTTTCCTATCCGCGTTGCATCAATTTCAAGCAGGGTTTTTTTTTTCCTTCCATTTTGGATCATAAGATGACTAGACACCAGAACACCAAATTTAAGGTGTTTCAGTGTCTTTGTTACTCGTAAGCCTTCTCTTCTAGTGTAGGTCCAAGTAGATTTGGAGGCTTCAAGCATGATAGAAGATTAGACCACTGTACGTAGTCGTACGTGGTGTTGAGTCAAGGATAGATGTCAACAAAAAGTACGTCTATTTTCATTATTATACCTCTACACACTAATTTTATGTATAATTTGCCGAATACCTAGAAATTAGAATTATGTTTTCTTGTATTCATAACAACTTTAAAACGAATTTACCAAATATCTGCAGCATACCTTTTTTTATCCATAACACAACAACAACAATACAACACAACAATACTCACCTATCAAATTTTTGCATAACATAATATATAGTTCTAGAGTAATTGAAAAGTATAGAAGATTTGTGAAAGCATTGCAAAGAACACTATCCTACGAGACAAACTGGTTTCTCTTTTATGTCTCCTGTGTGAGCAGTAGTATAAAAGTTGCAAAATTTCTCAAACCATGTGGTTTTTTTTTTTAATTTTTATTTTTTATTATCACTAGCTCAGTAATGCAAAGCAGTCTTTAATCCTTTTCACTTGCAGATAGACTTTTTCCAGCGAAAGTTTAAGCCGTGCTATCTTACTGCAATAGAGTTGTACCCCATTTCAAAATATTGCAGCATTTTTAAAAGTAAATTTCTTAAAATGACGTTTATAAAAATTTTCTTTTACCAAAAAAAAAAAAAAAAAAGATTCAAAAACAACATTTACAAATATTTCCCTTCAATTAATTGAAGTCATGTATAGGGGGGACGCCCCAAACAGAACGTTGAATCCGCGCCCCATCCCAACTCACGAAAATGCCCTTTTTTTTTTTTTTTTTTGGTTGGGGTTTTATGTAAATTTATTACAGATAATTATAAGCTCAAAGTTTTTTTTTTAAAGGAAAAAAATTATAAACGATGGGGACTCAATCCCCCTAGGTTGCTCCGTCCATAATTCGAAGTCATATAATAAAAGAAAACTCTCCTTTTCCTCTTACACAATAAAGGAGGGCTTTTTTTTTTAATAATAAAGATGGACTATTCAGCCATGCGTCAGTGGTTGTCCACCTGTTTTTTTAGTTTTTGTCCTCTCTTAAATAATGCATACACTCTGACACAACATAAGCATGCAGATAACACGTAGAATCTAAAAAAAATGTGTCATATGTAATACAGCTTAATCGATGTAGAAATGTATGACTAAACCATATTTTATAATTGCCATATGATCCACCTTTCCGTATATTATATTTCAGCCAAATTATACAAGATAATGTTGCAAATCTTCCGGTTGCATCTTGCTCTGTATCCCACCCATACATTAAAATATAGTCCTCCCATATTCAAACAACCCCTTAAAAAAAATGTTGCAAAACTTCTGGTTTCATCTTGTTCTTATCGTTCTCCTCTTCCTATTTCCACTAATATTATTATTATGGAAAAAAAGATCATTCAAAGCCCATAATTATAATCTACCCCCAGGACCATGGAAGCTTCCAATTATTGGAAACTTGCATCAACTAGCATTCTCTTCTTCTTCTTCTTCACTCCCACATCGCTTCTTAAAAGACTTCGCAAAGAAATACGGGCCAGTGATGAAACTCCATTTTGGACAGGTTTTGACGGTCGTGATTTCATCTCCAGAAGCAGCCAAAGAAGTCTTGCAAACCCATGAACTTGTTTTTGCACAAAGACCCCTCACGCTTGGGCTTGAAGCGATGTCGTTTGACCATCCGGGAGGTCTAGTTTCCTCTCCTTATGGGGAGTACTGGCGACAAATGAGGAAAATCTGTGTCGTTGAGCTGCTGAGTCCCAAGCGTGTGATGTCCTTTAGGTCGGTCAGAGAAGAGCAAGTGTGGAGCCTGATTGAATCCATTATCAGTACATCTAAGAATTCATCTTCACAGATTGTGATCAACTTCAGCGAGATGATCATTTCGATGACGATCGCCACGATTTCGACGACGGCGTATGGCAACAAGTGTAGGGGACATGATGAGTACGTAGCGTTACTCAAGGAGTTGCTGACTTTCAGCACAGGATTTACTTTGGCTGATTGCTTTCCTTCTATTAAAATCATAGGCCATGTGACGGGTATCAAGGCTACATTGCAGAGAATAGGACGGAAGATGTCCAAGATTCTTGATGATATCGTGGATGATCATAAGATGAAGATCAGGTCTGTGAGATCGACGGTAGATGGGGCAGAGGAGGAAGAAGATTTACTCGATGTGCTTTTGAGACTCCAACAATCAAATGAACTCAAGTTTGAGCTCACAACCAATCACATAAAAACTGTGATTATGGTATGGTTAAGTCTTATAATTTGCATCATCTTTACTTTTACTTTTACGGGTTTTAACTTTCATCTCAATCTTAAAAGATCAATTTGTTAAATATAATGATTAAATGTCTTTATATATGAATTTATGTTTATTGTTACATTTAAATCATTTGTAGCTAGCGTTTATTTTACCATTTACATACACTTACATACAAATAGATTAATATGTTTTACAATTAAGATTGAGCTGAAGAAACTATTCGGTTTATTATATGTTCCTTAGTGATAATAAGGACAATATTTTATCAGGATATTGTAGGTGCAGGAGGTGAAACAACAGCAACTGCCTTAGAATGGGCAATGTCGGAACTAATAAAGAATCCAAGAGTATTGGAGAAGGCACAAGCCGAGGTACGGGATGTGCTAGGAGGAAAAGTAAAAATCAACGAAGCCGACATACAAGAACTGCATTATTTGAAATGTGTCATCAAAGAAACGCTTCGATTACACCCTCCCGCTCCCTTGTTAGGCAGAGAATCAAGGGAAGGACGCCAAATCCTAGGATATGACATTCCTTACAAAACAAAGATAGTCATCAATGCTTGGGCACTAGGAAGAGATCCGGAGATTTGGGAGAATGCCGATTGCTTTGAGCCAGAGAGATTCTTGAATTCATCTGTTGATCTAAAAGGGACCGACTTTGAGTTTGTTCCATTTGGGGCTGGGAGGAGAATGTGTCCTGGGATACCATTTTCTTTTCCAAATATGGAACTAGCGCTTGCTCAATTGTTGTTTCACTTTGACTGGCAACTCCCACATGGTGGCAAAATGGAAGAACTTGACATGTTGGAGGAGTATAAAGTAAGTTGTAGGAGGAGGAATGATCTGTTCTTAGTTGCCACTCCTGTTATGCCTTTTATCAATTAAATCCTATTAAATTAAGATCTAAATAAAGACCTAAATAATCCATAGATGTGACTAATGATGTGTAACACATGTTTAATGTAGCAGGGATATTAATTGTAAAAGAACTCTGTTTTGTATCCAGATTCTATGGCGAACTTGCAAGTAGAAAATTAATTTTCTGTTTCTGTCAATTTCTCTAAAATAAGTAAAATAATATTTCAGATATTGTCATTTGTACTAAAATCATATTATATTACAATAAAGGTCCAGCGATAGAGCTTTACATAGCTATCTTACTTGAATTTTCTCTTTCTTTTAATTTTGTATGTATATTTTGTTGAAACTTATAGTACGCCCTTCTCAAAATCATACACGTAAATATTTTGATTCATTCATCATCATGATGATCAAGAACATGATCACTACTACTACCCTTGCATCTCAATCTCTCCAATTTCACCACTGTCGATTCATCTGCGACCTTCACAATAGATCCAGACTCCAGCAAACTCTACTCAATTAGTTGTGCATTTCATCATCATCATCATGATAATCATCGTCGTTGTCAATAGTGTATAAGACTATAGTGGCATGTCTGGAAGTCAATCATACAAATTCTTCATGTTGGACAGTCGAGCGCCTTTCAATCCATATAATAGGGGAAGTAATGCTTATATTCCTATTCAGAGCCAAGATTATTTTTCTTCTTTGCTCATGCCTGTTTGTACGAATTTTAGTGATCGGTGATTTAATACTGTTGTGCTCGTGATATTTGATTTAAAGTCTGTTTAATAAATCGATTTAAACTGAAAAAAAGTAAAAAAACTATAGTAATCACATCTTTACATTGTAACAGCTTTTTATTTTACACTATGACATGTAAAGTTTTTCATTATTATTAATTTGAACCAATTTGCCAAACATAAGTTTTCTAGGAACCTTTCAAAATACAAACATCTCTAATGATGATAGAGAATGACTCTGTAGATCTGTTCATTTTTTTCTTAATTTATTTTTTATATTACAGAATATTGTCGGGTGGGTACATATATGATTTATCCAAATGGATGATAGTACACTGCTTTATTTTCCTCCGCTCGCTGCTAAAACAAACAAATAACTTTTCGTAAAAAAAAAGGAAACAAATAAATAATTACTTTACGCAAAAAAAAAGGGTTTCCAAGATTACGTGAATGATAAGACTTGTGAGACTTTTGGTGGAGAGAAAAAAAACAAACATAACAAAAGCACGTCGAGCACTCCAAAACATAAATAATAACAAAGCTAATCTGAAGATTAATACAACCACTTAAGATTAGGACTAGAATGCAAAGTAAAACAACAAAGAGGACATGCATTGGTGTTCTTCAGCCACTTGAGAATGCAATCTTCATGAAACACATGAGAGCAGGGCATCCGAATGAGCTGGGACCCAATCATCGCTTCTTCCACACAAATCACACACGTCAATAATTCCTTTGATTCGTCGTCGTCATCATCATGCTCAGTATCATATTGATCACTACTAATTCCCTTGTATCTCAATCTCTCCAATTTCTTCACCGCGGACTTAGTCGCCGCCTTCAGCATAAATGACTAGTACTCCGGCAAACTCTGTTCAATTGCTCTGTGTAACTCTAGATCACGAACACGATCATGATTATGACGCCACTGACCCATGGTTCGCCCTCGATTCCAACAACCTTTGCCTAGCTGCCCTGTTCAATTGATCCCTATCCCGATCACGATCATCATAAGTCACACCCACCAACCTTTGAAATTCGTGATCCGGGACAGCCGTGTGCTTCTCAATCCTGATGATAATCTCAGCCAGATTGCATCCTGACGCCACCGCAACGCCCGCTACGCGTGCAGCCATCTCCAATATCCTCATCACGACATCGTCAAGGCCACGCAAGGGTTCCTATTGATCTTCTTCTATATAGGGATGATTATATTATTCTCATTGTCGTTTTGGTTGTCCATGGCGAATGGAATCCGTATGTATGACAACATGGCTGACACGGTTGCTTCGCATTCGTGGACGGAACGTAGTAAACTGTGGAATGGCTAACAAAATTTGACGGAGGAGGAGTACAAAGTGGCGGCCTGTTCAACGGGGAGTAATGTGTGAGCGGATTCTGTGAACGACAGAAAAGCAAGTATAATTAGGAAGGTTTTAAGTTGAAGAAATTATTATTACCTGTAGGAGTAATGTTTATGTGATCTTCTATGGAACGGGGATTTTCAGTACCTGCCATGATTACTTTTGAGATTTTTCTTGGCGTACGTTTTTAACTCCAAGAATAGAGAAACATACAGAGATTTAACCTAATGAGTAAGGTGCTTAGAATTAGAATTTTGTCTTCATACAAGTAGAGGTCCTCTATTTTTGTTTTTATTTTTTAGGGTTTTGAACTTCGAGTCCCTTCTAACTTTATAAAATTAAAAATAAGTTACTTATTTTTGCCTTCTCTCAAGTACATTATTATTATTATTATTATTATTATTATTATTATATTTTTACATATTTACTCTTTTAACTTTCAGCTCTAGTTGAAAGGCGAAGACCCTTCTCTCTTTATTTTGGAACTTTTATTCTAGATCAAGATATATTTTTCTTAATTGGTTCCGAGCTTTTAATTCTTATATTTGCCTATATCTGACCCACTCATTCGAAAATTGAATCGCAAAAAACGAATTGCCTTTTAGGGGAAAAAAAAATACCTAGAGTGTTTCGTTACTGAGCAACCCTAAAAAAAATCCAAATTATGTCATTAATTAATATCCTATAATAAATCTCACACGCGTCATCATGGACTGGTGGGTAGCAATTTATTGGGCGCTCAATTTTTGTTTCTTTCTTGGAAATCAAGTAAAAAAGCTATGGCTTTTAGAAGTCTCTCTTTTTATCGTATTTTTCCTCCATTTTCTCAATAAAATACCCTAATGGAGGAAAAAGCTATGGCTTTTAGAAGTCTCTCTTTTTATCGAATTTTTCGTCCATTTTCTCAATAAAATACCCTAATGGAGGATTTTCTTTTTTAGGCTTTTTATTTTTTATTTTTCATGCTTTGAAGTGTCCTCAACAGTCCCAAAAAAAAAAAAAAAAAGGAAGAAGAAGGGAAAAAAAGCTTAGCTTCCCAACTCTGTTTTTCTACTCCTAGGAAATATACGACTAACACGGTATTTCCTACTATACAATGTTTAATTTTATGTATTTTTCCAGCCATAGAGTACATTGAATCTACACAAATGACTATACTAGAGTTTTTGTTATTCGTATTAACAGTTACTTTAAGAAGAATGTTTTCATGCGGTGCTAAATCATCAGTATCAAATGTGTTTTATTAGTAAAGTAAGCTGGTGCTACTAATAAAATGATCTCTAAGACTGAGGAGTTTTTGTTTGAGCCTCTCATACCTCTATATATTCATGATGCCTATTATTGTTGTACGTAGTTATAAAATTTTGATAGAGTTGTCTAATTAATCATGTGTTCTAGCGTTCTGGATTAGTAACTAGTGTTGCTTTTGAGAAGTAGAGTCTGCTGTGGGCCTCAAGTATCACACCATACTCGTACTTAATTCGTAATGACAATATTATTATGTGATGAATAAATTATGGTGTTTTCTCTTATAAAATTTGAATTGATTCAATATTTTAGGTTCAAACAATTAGTTCGATCTGTCTTGCCAAATATCCTCGTATAGGTATAGGTAACGAGTGTTTTGTAACACAATAGCATTTGATTAGTTTACCATTGTATCTAGCTACTATCTATGAATTTAAATCATTGAGAATTTGACCATTAATTGTAGTTGTGTTTGCCCGTTATTAAGAAAAATTAAAGAAAATACACATTTTTTTTTCAACGAAGACAACAACTATTATTAATTAGAAATTGTAGCACATCATACCTTGATTAGAACTTATTAAGTAAAAAAAATTAGCTGCAATGAATTTAATATACATTGTAGCTCTCTATGGATCCCCTTTCAAACCTTACTTAAGAAATATTTAAAAGCGAAAAGAGTGCACCATCCAACGACAAGCTAATTAAATAAATTAATCAAATAATAAAAAACTAAATATTTTCACATATAAATCACAATGAAGATGCTAAAATATAATTAACATTACCTCCTAGGCAATTTCGAACGACGGAGAGGACAAGTATGTTTGTTTTCTAGCCACCTCGAGATGCAAACATCATGAAAAGCATGAGAGTAAGGCATACGAGCGAGGTGGGACCCAATCATTACCTATCCCTAAGCAGATCGGGCACGCCAACACCTATGATTGATCATCATCATCATCATCTTCACCGTCGACGGTAGTACTTTTCTCGTATCTGAACTTCTCCAATGCGGATTTATTAGCCACCGGCACTGCCACTGGCACAACTGGCGCCAACGGCCCCCCGCGCGATAATCCCTGCCCTTGCTCTGCTGATTAACTCTAGGTCTACAGCCTCATGATCATGGTGCATCAATCTTTTAATTAATTTTTCATGTGGGACAACTGTCCGCTTATGAAACGTGACCACTATCTCAATCACCTTGCGGCCCAATGCCGATGCCTCGCCGACGACGTGTGTCGCGGTCCAAGATCTTCGTCACGACGCCGTCGAAGCCATCCAACGGTGATCCTTGTTCTTGTACACCGCAAGGGTATTCCTCCTAATACTACTGCTTAATATTTTGTCGGTAATATTATGATTAAGCTCTTGCCAGTTGAAACCCGCGAATGGGACTAATTCTTGGTCGGTAAGAATTGCTGTCACCAAGGACTTCGCTTCGTCGACGGAGGGGAATCGGTGGAAGGGGTGACGGAACTCCCTGCGACTATCAAGGACGCGGATCCCGCAGTTGGAATGATGAGCACCTGAGCAGCGGGTTCTGTCAAGGAAACGGAAAACCAAGTGAAACTGGGTGGAGGGAAGTCTTTGGTTGTCTGGGTGGTTGGTCTTCTTTGCTCGGATGTATATGTTTCTCTTCCTTGCCGTAAAATCTATAAGATTGCTGAAATTGTGCTCCATTGTAACTGTTTTTCTAATTTGCTTTTGGAACTCAGAAGAGAGAAAAAAGGGAGAGAAAGAGGTGATCGTGTAAATTTTTATTTTTCGAAAAGGAAATCGTGTGAAATTAAGCTGGCTAATGAAGTAACAACAATAATGGTTCTCATTCTCAAGGGATGTATTTTAATTTATAGCTTGGCTAATTGCGTTTAGGATTTTGATTTACATATAATCATAAGCGAACTACAACAAGGACTTATTCAAAGTTAAGTTAGACTCTTAGAGTCCTCTTAAAATTGAGTAATTTTATTTAACTTTATAGGGTTATAACTCTATTACTAATAAAAGACTGGGACTCAGTCTAAAATTGCACTACATATAGACTATGGCCCACAATTTTTAAGTAGCGAGATTTAACACGCAAGGATCTAAGTCTTAAAATTAGACTACATATAAACTGTGACCCAAAGTTTTTGAAGTAGCGAGATTATAACCTGCAAGGATGAAATAGATTTTTCCCTAAATTTGATGAAGTGCACATAGCCGGACATAACAATTATCAAGTTTTTTTTATTAAAGTTATTTTGTAAATAAACAAAACTTGACTAAAGCAATAGTTTCATACACTAAAGGACATTTTTTTGAAATAAAAGTGCAGGATTACATTGTACTGTGTGGAAATTAAGCTAAAATATTATTATCTTTCATGCTGTATTTATTACCACCTAACCAACATATTTTTTTTTTTATTTTTTTAATTCTATTTTGATCCATGCATGTGCTTAATTAATATTAAACTATAATTACACTCATTTGTTTAATCGAAACAATGTAAAAACAAAATCTAGTTTCCACCAATCATCCCTATATTTTAGATTTCTCAATCACGGTCCTGATATCCTGTGAAAGGGGTCCAAGGGAATTTACATCAAACTTCATTAATCCAACAACATTCCAGTAGAGAGCACTTGTTCTTTCAGATAAACATTACATTTATCTAACGGAAGGACCAAAACTAAAATATTAACAAACTTGTAGATTAGAGACTAAAGTGAAACATTTTAATTTATAAGTCAGAAATCAAAATAAATATGAGGTAAAACTGAAGGACCATCGTGGGATTTTAACCCTTTTCTTATCCTTTCAGTTCCAGATGCATACATTTCTGTTGGCAAAAGTGATTTTTCTCTAGTGTGCATTATTGTAGGAGAGATGTCTTTGATGTTCATCACGAAATATATACTAGCAAATGAAATCGATTCATTAATATTTAATACAAGTGGAGAAAATAAAATTTTGTAGAAACAAAAAATTGTTTACAAGGTGGAACTAAACACTAGTTGAATCAAGTACACTGTATATTCAATACAATACTATTATATAAAAAAAAAGTAGAGGTGAAACATAATTTCAGAATTCCAGAACGAGTTGCCACTTTTTTCTCGTATGAAGTTAAAAGAAAAAAAATTGAATTGCCTTTCCTCATAGAGAAAAAAGACATTGAGCCATACCATTACCTCACAGTCATATACTAGTGAGTTAGTATATGAGTAAAATTTATCAGCAAGAAAAATCTGAGTTCACCAATACGCATCTATAATGTACTCCACAGATTTTGATTCAAATTGAGCTGAGCTAGAGAATTTAAAGCATTTTAATTACCGAACAATTATTGCTTTCTATAATTGAATCAGAGTGTTAGAATTTAAGTCCCAAAGTAAATATTTAGGCGTGTGTATAATCTTTGAGATACTCACTATTTCTTCGCAGAAACCATTTTGATGTTGCATTACTATTTACTTTTTTGTGAATGCTCGAGATCTTGTGTTGATCGAATCTTTGATGTTGCATTACTCTTTATTTCTCATCTTGAACCTTTTAATTTGTGATCTTTCCATAGAATGATGAGCTTACTTTAATGAGGTCTATTATAATAATTGGTTTTCAAAGGCATATTTTAGGTTATTCCTTCTAGCGTTAGTTGTTGCTTGTGTTTACTCTCATGGCTTTGATATGTTTAGGTCTCTGTCTTTGGTTTTATTACCCATTGGGGTTGTTATGTAATTTTTCAGGATTCTCTTTTTTTTTTTTTTTTTCTTTCAATAATATAATGAGTTGAGAGCTTGGTGTGGCATAGAGTTTTTAGTGAGTACCAACTTAGTTGGAATGTACTCGTCTTTCTTGATGCTAGTTGCTTTCTTTCTTAATTTGAAAAAAAACAGCTTTTCAACGTATATATTATTTATATTCTTTCTGCTTTGATTGTTTGAATCCATTGTCTAGTTTAGAAAAATTCAACTTTGATCATATTATGTAGCCGAGAAATTTAACCATTAATTGTTTGAAAACTAATTAATCATGCAGTGGTTTCTCTATTGTCGTCTATTATTGATGGGTCCGTTTGGTAAATAGATTCGAATTAGTGATTTGATTTGAATTAATGTGATTTTAATTAATATTTAAGTTAGTGATTTGAATTGTTATCTGAATTGACATTTGGATGTGTATTTAAGTTTTAATCTGAATATGGAATAAAATTGAAATTTATGTTTGGAGAGATAGTGAAAATAATTTTTAATTTATCAACAAATCTAATAAAATCTTAATATTAATGATCTTAAAAAATATGCAATATGGATCTTAATTTATTACTCTCTTTATTAGAAATATAATGAAAAAGAATCATCTCAATTGGGTAACAAATATAGAAGTTATGATTTTTTCCTCAAATATAGGAGAAAGAATTTTAATTTTTACTGTAGCGGAGATATCTGAGTATCAAAAGTTTAGGGGGAGTCAGAACTCTGAAAACATGGATTCTTGATATTCAAAAGATTTAGATTTTAGAGAAAATAAACACATATCCAAAGAATTTTTAATATTTAAATCCAAATTTGAGTTTAAAAAATCCAAAGAGTTTTCGAAACAAGCGGGCCTTAAATACTTTCAAACAGTAACTTATGTTTGTTAACTTTTTTAAAAAAGGTTTTATAAACAGTATAGTACTATCGACGTGTTTTTAGTATAAAATACTGGTGAGTAACAAAAGAGGAAAAAAAAAAAAAAAACTGCAATTACTGGTTATACACGTCAACAAGTATTTTGTAACATCCATAGAATTTGATTCAATTAATCACTACTCAAGCAAAGATCAACGGAATATTGATAGTCAATCACAGTTTTTGCATATTAAATAAAAATAAAGAAAAAACATTTTTGTAATCAATGAATAAATTAAAAGAGAGAGCAACTACCATCAAACAACTCTAACAAAACTTAATTATATTAACATTCAATGTAGAATTTTTATTTTTATTTTCTATATCCAGTCATTTAAAAAGATTTTACAAATAGGAAGATCATAGTTGATAATAGAGAGTGCTAGCACATTCTAACTTGTTTGACGCCTACAATATACCCATTCTATACTGAAACCTCCACTCAACTTTGCCTCATTAAAACCCTCTTCCAGAAAAACCCTAAGGGAAAAGCCAAAAAGAGGAAAAAAAGAGTGGATGATCCTATCCGCCACAACGAAGATAAGTCCAGCAAAACTGTTGCGAAAAATCTACAAGTGCACAGAATCTTAGACAAGTAATAAAAAGTGAGTAGAGTATAGTTTCTACAAGGATTGCGTTAATCTAACTAAGTATCAAAATTGGTTAACTCTAAAATTATTTGAACAATCAAATATAAAATAGAAAAATAACAAAACAAAAAAAATGTAAATGAAAATCTAAAAAAAATAAAAGACTAGAGAATCCGATTTCACCTAAATTAATCCTATTCAAATTATCTAATTTAATCAACCGATGTTTACTCCTATGTCAATAACGAATTTCTCTTAGGTAGTTATTAATCTTTCTCAAGTATTAATAATTTATCCTAGTTAGTAAATTTTCTACATCTCTGT
Organism: Artocarpus hirsutus; assembly: GCA_946598075.1. Lineage (NCBI taxonomy): Eukaryota > Viridiplantae > Streptophyta > Magnoliopsida > Rosales > Moraceae > Artocarpus > Artocarpus hirsutus. Next base: position 11,723 of record CAMOHE010040817.1, on the reverse strand, counting down.
GGAAACTCTAAACTTATCAAAATTCATTAAGAACAATAAATTCACCAGTTAAACAAGTCTCATAGATATCTTTATCCTATGATAATCTCATGACATTCGATCATGGTCCAATTTAGTTACGCTTCTTAGCCTCAAATTTAATCACAAATCATACAAAAGGTACGTAAAATTTTATAAGCATTAAGATTAGATTAAACACTTAGCATATATAATAAATAAACATCGAATTGAATTAAATTAAATGAAACTGAACATTTATAATCCGGCAACATCGTAGCCCTAGAAAAAGAAAAATTAGTTGTTAATGAAACAAAAAACAATCCTAAATAATGTCTTAAATATGATGAGTGAAGGAAAAGAACTGTGTTTGGATGCGAAGATGATTTCTGTCTCTAGGTTGCACCATTCTTTTTCTCCAAAGTAGTGAGTTCTCCTCTCTTGTCTGTAGTTTTTCCTTATTAAAATTCGTCCTCTAACCCTTCATAATGTTCTAGTTATAGGCTAAGATTTAAAAGGGTAATTTTGGAACAAAATTATATTAGACTTTGAATTGGGATCGTAATTGCGCCTAGACTCGATTTTCTAGCGCCTACGCTTCGTTACGGCGCCTAGGCGCTACAAGGGCCCATGGATCCTTTTCGAATTGGCGCCTAGGTGCCCTCTCTATAGCGCCTAGGCTTCAAAGTAGCACTTAAGCGTCAGGATTGTAGCGCTAGGTCCTTTTAAATGGCATCTAGGCGCCCAAATTGTGGCGCATAGGCGCTATACTCTCAGTTTTTTGTGTGAAACTTGATTTGTAGCAGCGCCTTGGCGCCCATAGTTGACGTCTAGGCTCCATTTCATCCCGAGTCTATTTTTGCTTATCTTTCAGTCCGTTTTGCATAGCGTTTTGGCATTATATATTGTTTTCCTTCAAAACTTATAAAATAACATAAAGACTCTTAAATTATTATAAATTGTTTAAAATTAACAAAAATATTAAGTTAGAATCATCTAATTAATTAGCCTAAACTCACTTATCAAAAACTTAAAGAGAGAAACACCACATCGATCCCGTAACCTATAATTAATTAAACAAGTCAAAATTAAGGACATACTAAACAAAAAGTCTAAATAATTTAAGTATATAAAAATCATACTAATTAAAGCTACACATCGAACATATATACATCACTGGGTAGGCAATTTGAATCGACATATGGGACAAGTATGATTTCCATGTAGCCACTGCGAAATACAATCACCATGAAAAAGATGAGAGCAAGGCAAACGAGTGAGGTGGGACCCAGTCATCACTTCTTCCATGCAGATCACACACGTCATCCACTCTGATTCATCGCTTGATCTCTTGTATGTGAACTTCTCCAACCCCTCCACCGCCGCTTTAGCCGCTGGCACCGACCCGAATACCGTCGCTGATTCTAAAAAGCTCTGTGTTATTGCTCTGTTCAACTCCGTCTGATCATTGTCATCACTATGACCAACGTGATCTAAACCTGATGAGCTTCTCATAACTATCCACGGCGTGAGTGCAGAACGCACCACCAACTCAACTGCAGACAACAACTCTGGATCATCTTCTTCATTCACATTCCCAAGACCGTCTTCATCCATCGGAAACAAGTCGTCTTCGTCGTCTAGTAAATTGTCCACTTAGAGATTATTGTTATGATAAAGAGTCTCCACAGTACCAAACATGATGGGATGAACTATTATTATTCAGAACGTAGAAAGTAAATGCACGTACTTCGAACTAATGTGATTCATTTTATAATTAAAAGGCTTTAGGGTTTAATAAAATTGACAATTCGTAAGATATTAATTAGAGTCTAATTACAGTAGTTTTAGAATTAGCTACTAATTAAATTAGAGTGACAATTGTGATTTCTGCCACCGGCTCAATACTAGGGGTGTATAAAACGACACATATTTTAAAAACGATTGAAACAATAACGTTGGCATACGACAACAATTTTTGGCAGTCATAAGAACCTGAAGCCACTCGTGCATATAAGTTGTGCAAAGATGACAATATTCAGGTGTTACTTTTAGCAACCGAGATATATCTATTCTGGAAGACAATGAGTATAAAAAATGATATCAGCACACAAAAATTACAATTTAACGCAATTAATGACTATACTTTGACAAATCATAAACAAAATATTAGAAACAAATAATATAAACGACATCAAATCCTGGAACAAAAGTGACCAAGATAAAAAAAAAATTATGGACAATTTACTATAGAAATAAAGCTGCCAATAAAACGACAGTTCATCTTGCAAACATAAGATGAAACGACATCTCAACACGACAAGAGGCATACAAAACAACTCGTTCCTATGCGAATTCGAGTTTTACGCGGATAGTATTCGCAAACGGCAAAACGACATGACCACTTGGAAGCATTCCATTGTACATGTTATGTTATCGTACTAAAACGACAATAAATATGGAAAAAGATGACATTCCCACAAATGACAACAAAACACGACATTTATTCTGTAAACGACATATAAAGAGAACGACAATAGATCCAACAAACAAGAACAACTTTATAGGACGACAATTTACCTAAAAACGACAATGATAAAGAAACAAGATCATCTTATCTATATTTTTCAATTCATGAGATAAAAACAACAACCTATTGGAAAATGAAAGTTTTCATAATATAATTAGGAAGATCATTTGAGCTATGGAAATTATTATTATTACCTGTAGTAATATTCTGTAATGTATTATTTATGTGATCTTCTGCGGAGCGGAGATTTTCAGCACCTGCCATGATTACTTTTGAGATTTTTCTTCAATTACGTTTTGATCTACAAGAATGGAGAAACAAAGAGCGATTTAAGGTAATTAGTAAGATGCTTAGAATTAGAATTAGTTATCATATAAATAGAGGTCCTCTGTATTGTTTTTTATTTCTTTTGGGTTTAGAACTTCGATTCCTTTTCTAACTTTTTATAAAATTTAAAATAAGTTATTTATTCAAGAATTTAAAATAAGTTATTTATTTTTTATTTTTTCTTAAGTAGATTATTATTATTATTATTATTATTGTTAATATCTTAACTTCCTTCTCTAGAGTTGAAGGCTTCGCCGCTATCTCTCCCCTGACCTTTTTCTCTTTAATCAAGATCAAGATAGATTTTTCCTTCTAACCTTTTTTTATTCTTGTATTTGTGTATGCCCGACCCAATCATTTGAAAATTGAAATCGTAAACAACGAACCGCTTAAAAAAAAAAAAAAGCTGGCGTGTTTGGTTACGTACCGAGCAACCCTAAAAAAAATCCAAATTATGTTATTAATTAATATGGTATCATAAATATTTTACACACGTCATGTTGGACAAATGGGTGGTAATTTATTAGGGGCTCCATGTCTTATTTGTTTAGTTCTTGGAAATCAAATAAAAAAGCTGTGGCGTTTAGGAGTCTTTCTTGGAAATCAAATAAAAAAGCTGTGGCGTTTAGGAGTCTTTCTTTTTATATTCTCTATTTTCTCAATAAAACAGCCTAGCGGAGCATTTTGCTTTTTTAACCTTTCATTTTTTTTTCCCTTTGAAGCGTCCTCGACAGTGCAAAAAAAGGGAAAAAAAAAACTTTTTACCCATCTTTGTTTTTTAACCTCGTAGGAATATATGACTAATTAAGATGGCAGTTCTCATATTTTACTTTGTTCTACTTTACATATTTCTCTATCCGTGGAGCACATTAAATACATTAAATGTACAAAAGTAGCTATTCTCTGTTCCTATTAACAGCCCCTCTAAGAGGAATTTTCATGTTGTACTAAGTCATCAGTATCCAATCTGTTAGTTTATTAGTAAAGGTTGTTCTACTAATAAAATGATCCCTGAAGACTTGAGGAGTTCTTATTTGAGCCTCTTAGTACATCTAAATATTCATGATTGTCTATTGTTGTTGCGAGTAGTAACAAAATTTTCATCGAGTCATCTAATTAATCATGTGTTCTAGCGTTCTCGACTAGTAACAAGTGCTGCTTATGAGAAGTAGAGTCTGCTGCGGACCTCAACAAGTACCACAACGCATTCACGCTTAATAAATTTGAATTGCTACAGTATTTTAAGTTCAAATAACTAATTCGAACTGGTTTGTCAAATGTCCTCGTATAGTAATGAGTGTTTTGTGGATAAGCTAGTTTACACAAATAATCCCTAAATTTTATATTTTTCAATGTCAGGTCCTATATCGCCTGTGAAAGAGGTCCAAGGGAATTTACATCAAACTTCATTAATCCAACAATATTGCAGTAGAGAGCTCATGCTCTTTCAGTTAAATATTACATTAAAAAAGTATCTCCTTCTCTCTGTTTTAGTGACAGGGTTATCATAAAAAGTCTTGTTTTTTACTGTCAACTTAGAAATTGAGATGGTATGTTTGTAATTACAGACAAATGAAGGTGGAATTAAACATTTGTTGGAGCAAGTCCATCATATACGCAACACAATACAATTATTAAAAAAAAAAAATTGGAGGTGGGGCAAATATAAATTTCAGAATTCCAGAAAGCAAGAGGACTACTTTCATCAGATTTCTCATATCTATACTATATATAAATGTGTGAACGTGTTTTCTTGTGTGAGAATGACACAAGGCATAAGGTTTCTTTTTTTTTTTTTTTTAAATTTTCCTTTAGCTTATTTATTTATTTTTCCTTTTTTGTGTTCTATTTTTTTTCCATATTTGCATATTTAGTCCCTTTTTTTTTTTCTTATTTTTGTGTATTTTTCTTCTTGCTTTCCTTCTAATTTCCCAATTAAAAAATATTTTTTGTCGTTTTAAAAATTTTTTGCTTAACCTTTTTTTAACTAAACCAAACAATCCAAAGAGTAATAAAACAAACGTAATTTTATAAGATACATAAATTATCTTTGTATCAAGAAAATACGAAAATACACGCGCGTGCTTTTCACTAATGAAGTCAAAATAAAAAAATAAAAAAAATGAATCGGCATTTCCTCGTGGAGCAAAAAGACATTGAGCCACGCTACTAGTAAGTAAAATGTATTAGCAAGAAAAAATCGAGTTCACCAATACAAGTCTATAATGTATTCCACAGATTGTGATTCAAATTGAGCTAAGCTAGAGAATTTAAATCATTTTAACTATTGATCAATTATTGATTTGAATCAGAGTGATACAATATAAGTCCCAAAGTAAATATTTAGGTGTGTGTTATAATCTTTGAGGTACTCACTGTTGGAAAACGATTTGAGAGATATGCCTAGGTACGTTCCCGTTAGTGACTTTGTTTTCATTTTATATTTTTTTTTTTGTAAAACAAATCATCTTAAATTATTAAGTATGTGTATATTATTTTAGTTAAAAACAATTCTTTTAATTATTTATCGTTGTAAAATTAAATAGACAACCAGTTGCTTTAATTCAACTACTATTTTTCTAATTATTTTGTATTAATTTTGCAAATATTTATTTGTAAAGGCATTGCATTTACGTTTAAAAATAAGATTTCAAAAAAAAAAAACTTTGAAAATTTTTTAAAAAAATTGTTTTAATGGGGAAAATATTTTAAAAAGGTATTTATTATAGGCATATTTGAGAAAATGATATCTTAATGGGCTATTAAGAAAATGTTTAAAGAATGATGTATTTGAAAAAAAAATAAAATTTAATATATGTATGAGAAATATTCAAAAAGATAAAAATTAGAGAGAAATGCAAATGAATAAAAGAGCAAGCAAACAAGGGTGAAACAAGCACATAAACATGTTGAAGAACAAAAAGTGCAACGACATTGCCTCTTCTATATATTCTATAAATTTATTTAAGTGTGTCACACTCTGTTCTTAACATCTGATGAAAAGGAAAACATATTTCACAATTTGTTAGATTTCAAGTGTTTATTACACTATTTGAGTTCAATAATAAAAGAATTAATAAAAGTTCGTGAAAGTCCAAAACACAAATTATATAACAAAGCTAATTAGAGGCAGTAAATATTATGACTTGCTAGAAGGCAAAGTGAAACGACGCAAAGGACATGCATTTGTCTTCTTTAGCCACTGCGGAATGCAAATTTGCATGAAACATATGAGAGCAAGGCATCCGAATTATAAGTTAGGACCCAATCATTGCTTATTACAAGCAGAACACACACATCACTATTATCTATGATTCATTATCATCATCTTGCTCGCTACTAATTCCCTTATTTCTCGCTCTCTCCAATCCTTTAACTGCCGACTTCAGCACCAATCTTGACTCCAACAGACTTCTCTATTGCCCGATGTAACTCTGGATCCCGGTATCACGATCACGACTTCCGTTGTATATCTCAACCTCCCCGATCCTTCTACCGCCGACAACACCAATCCTTCACGATCAGGAGCAAGAACACGAGAACGAACACAAACATGAACACGACCATGACCACGACCATGCTCATCATAAGTCACACCCAACAACCGTACAATTTAAGCAGTTTTAAAAATTTCATTGAAGCGTCTAATTAATCATGTGTTCTAACGTTCTAGATTAGTAACTAGTGTTGCATCCTTTTAGTTAATGAGACGGAGAGAGGCTGCTTACATACTTGTGCTTGAAAACGACAATAACATTATTATGTAATGAAGTAACGGCATCCGATCAGTTGGCCACTGTATTTACCATACTAATTCAAAGATTATAGAAAAATTCAAATCAACCACAGTTGCGTTTTCACCATTTGATATTAAGAAAGATAAAAGAATTAGGCACATTATTTTTTCCAATGAAAAAAACCTCCCACTTAATATGTTAATTAAAAATAAATTTTATATAGATTGGGACCTGATTCCATCCAAACCTTTCTTAAGAAAAATTTAAAAAAGATAAAGAGTGCACCAACAAACTAATTAATAAATAGATTACAAACTAAATATGTTTACATATAAACCATGGTAAAGCTACTAGCATAAAATTACCATAACTGCCTAGGTAATTTAGAACGACAGATAGGACAACTGCGTCTCTTTTCTAGCCACTTCCAGATGCAAATATAATGAAAAATATGAGAGCAAGGCATGCGAGTGAGGATTGAACCAATCATCACCTCTTCCAAGCAGATCGCACACGTCAACAACTCTGATAGATCATCTTCACCATCAACACTACTAGTACTTCTCTCGTATCTAAACTTCTCCAATGCCTCAACCCCCGGTTTAGCCGCCAGCACCGGCACGGCTGCAGCATATGCCTCCCCGAAGCTCTGTCCCCACATTGCTCTGTCCAACTCTGGATCATGATAATGCACATAATGGGGCAAAAATCTTATAAATTCTTCATGTGTGATAACTGTGCGCTTATGAATCGTGACTACCATCTCAACCACGTTGTGTCCCAACACCATCGCCTCGCCAACGACACGCGTTGCGGCTTCAGAAATCTTCGCCACAACGTCATCAAAGCCATGCAACGGTACTCCTTGTTCTACTAGTTCTTCTGATGGGTTGTCTGTAATGTTATGATTAAGCTCTTGCCAATGCAAACCCTGACCTCTCTCTCCACCGATGGAGAAGGGGACAAATTCTTGGTCGGAAAGAATTGTTGCCACCACGGACTCTGCTTCGTGGACGGAAGCGAATCGGTGGAATGGGTGACAGAACTCCCTGTTACTCCTGAGAATGTGGATCCCGCTGCTGGAGTGATGTGAGTCTGAGCAGCGGGTTCTGTGAAGGAAACGAAAAGCCAAGCAAAACCCGGTGAATCTTGGATTGTTGGTCTTCTTAATTGATGTGATGTATATGTTTCTCTCCATCGCCGTCGAATCTATAACATCGCTCAAATTCCTCTCCATTATTGTAACTGATCTGAAAGCTTGCTAACAAAGTAGTAAAATAATGTTTCTGATTCTGAATTGATGTATCTACTTATTTATAGGCAAATTGCGTTTAGGGTTTTGACTTGCATACAATTATAAGCCAACTACAATTAGGATTTCTTCACGGTCTAGTTTGAGCCTAATTAGACTTGTTTTAAAATTTGGCCTATATTAATAAACATTTAAAAACGTTATAATATGATCCGTTGAGAGATAACGTTACTTCCACTCGTTATTGTAGTTGTAAAAATTAAATAAATTAAAACTAAATATTTATCCGAATGGAAGTTTTATCCGTAAGGTGTCATGCAATTAGGAGAGAAAAGTAATTGGCTTGGTGAGAAAAGTACGCTATATTATGTGCTAATAGGTACATGTAGACATAGTCAATTTATTAATTGAAAAATGATTATAAAGTTCATCGGTTTGTTCTTGTTCTCTAACTAATTTGACGGGACAAAGTTGTGAATTTATATAGATCTAAGGGGCTTTTTTTTTATGTGCTATACAGCCTGGACCTTCTAAATGACTACGTAACTATTTTTTTTTAAAATCGGCTATGAAAGTTTCAATTAAGAGCCACAAAGGGCAAGAAAACAGGTGCCACTCATGCGACTAGATAGTTTAACTACATCCATGACTCGTAAGTGGGTAGGCAATACCAATTTTACCACACAAGCCATATTCTAGTCCAATGAACCATAACCAAACCCATCGCATAGAGGGTACATACAACTGGCATAGACTATCGTCTACCTAGACATATGCAAATCTTCCACCCTTGTAGGGTAGAGGAGAAGAGGAGACATACAAAAAACAATAGGAGGTGGGGAGACCTCCTCCTTTATTACAAACTGGAAAAAAAAAAAAAAAACAATAACTATAAACAAAAAGCCAAAATACAGAAGGAACACTGCCTCCGCCATGATCCACGAAACCAAGATCCTATAACGCCAGTAGCTTCAAACCCTCCACCCCCCAACCTTGGCCGCCGTCCATTTGATTCCGTCTTCAGGCCCTCCTCAGCTCGACCACTTCTACGAGGAAGTTTAATACGTGCCAGTTTTAAAGATTATAAAAATACATTTGATCATAAGTATTTTTAGGGTTAAACAAATATATATTCTTTAAGAGTATTTTAACATTTTTTGTTAGAAAAAATTGTATGAATTAAAGGAAGATAAAAAAATTAATAGAACACAATAGTGGTAGGAAATAAGTGGTATACCACATAATTTAGTCAAAAACTTTACTACTAGTAACTTCACGAACTAAAGAGGTTTTTTTTTTAAGAGAAATTTAAGGGCTGATTATGCTGTATTAAATGTAAATCATATTTCATGCTCAATTTATTACTTCATTCTTTTTTATTTCTCAAAAATGGTATGAAATAACATATTTTGAAAACTAATGTAAGTAAATAGTATAATGAATGAACTTGTTAACAACAAGCATTTTTAAAATTTTTAAAAAGTTTTAATCACGTAGTTTTCAGAGGTGGTTTTTCCTGTTCTATATATCTTATAGATTTATTTATTTTTTAACCGTGTTACACTCTATCCGCATCTGATGAAAAAGAAAACGTGTATTAAAACAATATAATATCTGTTGCCTACGACAATAACTTTTGGAAACAGTAAGAACCTGAAACCAACTTGTGCGTGTATGTATAAACCTGCTAATACTTGATATTTCATAAAAACAAGTATATTAGTTTCAAGAATTGACATCATTTTCTTTTGGTTGAAATACAATTAACATAATCTATTCTGTAAGACAATGAGTGCAATAAATATAATCAGCTGATATACTCCGAACAGAACAATCAATTAAACAAGAGAGAAAAAAGAAGCGATAAAACTTAAGACAAAAAATCTCTTTAAAATTTCTCACATGATTTCTGTTTTCCTTCATGTGAGAAATTTTAAAGAGATTTTAAAATATTGATATTAATTAAAGCTACTGAATATTGATATTAATTAAAATAATATATATTTTTTCCTCACTGCATACTGGGATCGGTTGTACTAATAGTGGACGTAATTATTATGAGTGCTTAAATAAGAATCGAATTCTAAATGCATATTATAATATTAACCAATATATTAACAAATTCTCTTATTGCGCTATCTAATTTTTAATCACGCAAACATTGGCACTCTCCAATCAATAGCCTGTTCTTATCTTAAGTCGGTTGTCATAAATCATTAATACTATAATGTTGTTTGTGACATGTGTTAAAGGAGTAATCTATAATACTATATATATGTTTAAGTTTGACGAACCTTTTGATAATTTTTTAATTAGGAATAATATTTTGGATGGTTTAGTCAAAAATATGTGAGAAATTTAGACGGATGTCACACTTTTGAGCTTAAATTTAAAACTTAGACATACATATTTTAATTTTGATTTACATCATTTTAATTACTTGCATTGTCATGTTCAAATACTCAAAGAGAATCACCCTAAATGGCTGAAAATACATGATATGGATTCTAGTCACCAAGTGGGTGACTAGGGTGTTTTTAGTTATATATTTCAATGAAAATACAATCTTTGTTCAAATAAAACTTGACGCGCATCCAAGCTTCAACATTGTCTTATGCGTCCGAGTTAAATATCAGGAGTATTTTCAACCATATTGTGTAAATAAAAATTATTCACATAGTAAACAAAGGGGTAAATAAATTATTTACCCTATAAATTTGACAATTACTGCAAATAATTTTAAAACTTGTTATTTATTATAATTAGTTTTGAAAAAGTGACATGTCATGACCCAAAAGTAGGGCTAGTGATAAATCTTTAAAGATTTGTGAAAGCAGGGTTTTAGTGAGAACTCCAATTTTTCAAATAAATTTTTATCTACATTTCTATTTTAATCCTTAAACCCACAGTGATGCGTCCACTCATCAAACCCAGATAGTATACAGATATAAATTCTCGTAATCATCCTAAAAGAGTGTTTGTCATGCATCACTCATGTACCATATCACACTTAGCATATTTTCAATGCAAAAGTTCCCAAATCTCAATTCTTCGCTCACCATTATACAAAATGTTTAAGGGGAAACAAAAATATGATGATCCTTCCAAAAGCACTACCAAAGGATGTAGTTGCAGGCTTCTCAGTCAAGCTCATACTGAACACCATCTGGAGAAAAGAAGGGTGAACTAGAGCCCAATAAGAATATCAACCACTCAGTTTCTAAATCTATAGACAAAAATAAATAATTGAAATTCATGTATTTCTAAAAGAAAACATATATATAGACTTTATGGTTCCAAGTAAAATTCTAATAAAACTAAACAAATTAACATTCTAAAATAATTCGTAAATAAATAAATAAACATGTAAAGAATATCAATATAAACCTATATAGAGTTAGAAATCCGCCATTAAGTCTAACATTTAAGTACTGGTTGCTAAAGGAAAGGAAGAAATATAAATATGTCCGCTGTGCTCCAAATGAGCACCCCATGTCCGTTGTGTCCTAAATGAGTACCCTGTAAGTAATGTAAATTTAACAATCTTCAAAGAATTTTCTAGATAGTCATAGTTTAATCCAATGGCACCATGTAGGGTCATGACAACTTACGGACAAGGATTATCTCAAGTTGCTCTTAGCGGTTGTTTGTTTTACATATTCGGCCAACTTTTTCAATTCAAATGTTTAGAATCTTTCAAATATGTGTTTATTTCTCCCAAAATCAAATCAAATGAATCATTTGAATATAAATTTTAAGAGTTTTACTCCCCCTTAAACTCTTTAGACTAAGATGTGTGTGCTACAATAAAAACTGAAATTCTCTCTCCTACATTTGAGGCAAAAAATATAATTTCTTCATTTGTTATCCGATTGAGACG
>CAMOHE010040816.1:0-11897 GCA_946598075.1 Artocarpus hirsutus | reverse complement strand
TCACTTATGACAATTATCCATGTAGTATTCTCATAGCGAGTCAATCTAATACATCATTTCTCAAATATGTATCTATGAGTTGACTTAGTATCTCATACACATGATTAGTAAAACATAATCATCAGTCAAACTTTATACTAGTCATTATTCATTATTATCCCAATAATAATGATCGACTAGGGATAATTTAGAATATAATTCAATTTTCACCTAAGAGTTTTACTATCAAGTCACATACTTGATGATCTTAGGTAGAATTAACTATTCATAGAATTAAAAAAAAATAATAACGAAAATGCCTCTTTATTAATAAAATGCAAAAGTAATGAAGTCAATATATAGTCATTACATAATTGGCCTAGGGCACATCACTAACAGTTAACTGCTGCATTAAAAAGGTGGAGATTACAAGAGCGTCAAATCTTCAGATCTTAGAATCATTTTTATATTTATGTGTGAAATATATGTTATGCAAAACTTGTAAGTCAAACACAAGGAATTTATGTCTTCAAGCCTTAAAAGTAAATTTTAAAGGAATGATTGGTATGGTGGTTAGAACTATTAGTTAGAACTATAAACACTGTAGCACATAAGAACTTTACACTATAGTAACTTTTTTTATTTTTACGTTATCATATAAGAGCTTTATACTGTTTATAACTAAAAAAGTTAGTTAGAACCAATTAATGCCAAACAAGCTTACAATTTGACAACAGTATTTTGAAAAAACTTATCCAGTAAAAAGATTCTGACCCCCAAAATGATGGAATTTATACCCCATAACTTGAATGACGTGCTAGGAGAGATCGATCACATTAAAAAATCTGGAGAACTTTGAACTGAGATAATTAAACGACAAAATTCAAGCTTGACATTTGGGTCCATAAAGTGAATTAGGTGGCTATAGCCTATATTCCATGCATGGAGTCTTGGAGAATAAATGAACAAGGAAATTTCAATGTTTATTTCTTTTTCTTAATTTATTTATTCGGCTTCTATATTCCGTTAAGTTAAGAATTTCAAAGTTTGAACAGGGAGTTGTTTCACCTAAACGATACATAATTTATATAACCAATAAATTTAATTCCCTCTCTGCTTTTTTTTTTTTTTTTTGTGTGTTTTTATTTCAATTACAGTGCAGTGGAATTCACAACAAATCATCCAACAGCGATGAGAAAAATGTCCTCTGCTCTGCGTATCTCTCTTTACATTAACAAGTTTTTTAAACCTGAAAAAAACCGAATCCAAAACAAACAATCCTATAATAAATTAAGCTCAAATCATTAACAAAAACATTGAAAACAGATTCTTCATATAATCATCATCATCGTGATGATGATCATCATCTAACGGTAGAAGCAACAGTATGAGCCCACCATCTGAGATTATCCTTCACGTCAATCTCGTTGCTCAAAGTAGGAATTCTCCAATTCATCAATGCGTTCTCTCTCTTCGGCCTTAAATCAAACACCTCCCAAGCTTCAGAAAGATATGGTCTTGAAATCACAGGCCCATTTTCAAAAACACCCTTTTCTCCATCTTCTTCTTTTGCTTTTTCTTTTTCCTCTACCAATTCCTTATTACTCTTTCCCAATCTCTGCAGACCAGGGATTATCGAAGCCAAACTCGACTCTCTGTCTTCCTCGGAGAAAACAAACCCCAGATCCATAAACCCTTTTAGCTCTTCGAACTCAAGCTCCGACAAGCTTCTGCTTTCACCACCCTTTCTTCCTCCTCTTCTTCTTCGATTGTTGAGTTTCTTCTTTGGCGGCTCTGCAACTGATTCCAGGCTTCTTTCCGCTTCTTCTGGGTTCTCGAATTCAGCAATTTCCTTCCCCGACAGAATCGTGAGAAGCTTTGGCGGCGAATGATAATCTGGAAAGAAGCTTGTCGTGTTCATGTTCGACTGGTCGCTCATTGATCTGTTGTGATGATGAGCCGGATGATTGACTTGTGAAATCTGATCTGGTTTTCTTGGGTTGTAATTTTCTCGGGAAATTTCTTCTTCTGGTTCTGATTTACAGCTTGATGAATTCGTTAAAAATGGTGGCTTGATCTTAAAGATCTCGAGCTCAAACCAGCAAGAGTCGTAGAGGTTGAGGATTTTCTCCGCTTGATCCAACTCCATGAATGGCGGCGAAGGACTTTTGTTGTGTGTTGTGTTCGTGTCTTCGTGTACGCATTTTCTGCTTCGGAAAAAGGCTTTTATAGATAAATATACATGATACAATAACAATGTTGTTGTGTTCGGACTGTTTATTCGCACGTTTTCCATTTGTTTTTTGTTTTTTGTTTTTTTGTTTTAATAGTTTGACTCGATTGTTTTTGTTTTACTTTTATTTTCCGTGTGAAAATCAGCTGCTTTGTCCCCGAAAGAGTGAAAGATGATTGGAGGGAGCGCGTTGGGAAGATGACGTGGCTTTAAGAGAAAGGAAGCAACGTCGTTCCTTGGGATATTCTCATTGGCTATACCCCCACCTTGGACATTTCATTCCTTACGCAGCCATTTTTGACTTTTTTTTTTCTTTTCTGAAAAAGACTTTAAAAGTTTGACATAAAGGAAGAATGTCATATTTTTTTAACCAATGCATTTTTTTTTAATTACCAGTTAAATAAATGTGTGTATTTTTGAACGTTTATTCATTTATTTTCTTCTCTGGTGGAATCTTGATTTATATTTACACTCCAACTATTGTGATAGAGTTTATCAATAAATTCACACCCTTAAAAGTTCGAATTTCTTAGTTTTAAAATAAAAAATTAAGAGAAAGACTTTAATATGGAACTTTTTTTCTTGAATAATCCTAGTGTTTGTCCCTCCATTTAATCACTATTCAAAAAAAAAAAATCACAATTTAAAATTATATAAACCAAATAATTAAGAGTGTTATATTGATGCTCGATTACTTCGACAATTTCGAAATTGACATGGTGTGGTTGGGACAAATATACTTTGTTTTATTTTACATGTGGAAATTACTAGGTGATTTCTTAACTTGTTCGATGATTTTTGCATGCAACAAATGAAAAGTTTCAATTGTTTCTTTCTTTCTCTCTTTCCTTTCTTTTTTTCTTTTTCTGATAGTTTCAAAAAGTGTGGAAGTTACTAGAGGTCCGTTTCATATATGGATTCGAGTTGTGTTTATTCGAATATTTTGAGTTAAGTTGTATGATTTGAATTATTATCCAAATTGATGTTTGGATGTGTAGTTAAAGTGTTAATCTGAATAGAGAATAAAATTAGAATTTATATTTGAATAGATAGTGAAAAAAGTTTTTTATTTTCTTATAAATCTGACAAAATTTTAATGTTCGTTGATAATTAAAAATATGCAACATAGATCTTGATTTATTCCTTTCGTCATTATGAACACAATGAAAGAAAATCATCTCAATCGGATATCAAACGAATAAGTTATGGTATTTTTTCCTTAAGAATAAGAGAGATAAAATCTGAAAAAAGATAATACTGTACTGTAGCATTTAGATTCAAATCTTATGAGTTTAAGGAGGGCAAAACTCAAATTTTATATGCAAAACTCAATTGAGATTTGAATTGAGATTCAAATATTGGTGTCACCAAACGCATATTGAAGTTTAATCCAAATATTTGAATCCAAAAAATCATGCAATGCATAAAATAAAAGGGCCCTAGACGTAGCCCGAGATGTCTGATCGCTAGTGTTGGCTACCAACGGCAATCGTTATTATGCACATTATCTGCACTACAGAGATGTTGATTTCTCGTTTGTCATGTCTCTATCATGGAGTGTCGAACCAAACATTTGGGAAGCAAAGCAATCACTTACATCAATAATGGTTTGTTGCTTCTTATTTACTCTAACATCAACTCTCTAAATCATTATGGTGGGCATCTTATTTTAGTGGTCAGCCACCACGTAATTGATGCCCACTTACAACCTAACAATAACATGTCTCATTTACAACATAGCATGTGGTTAAGTTTGTATATGCATATTTATGATCCCTTTTTGATTGATATTGCCATGGTTTTTTAACTAAATCACGTATAAATATGTTATAATGAAAAATATTTAGGATTTTTTTGTGTTATATTATTAAATAGAAAATTACTAATGATCTTATCATGCCTTCGAATATGTATTATAATAGTTCATTTACCCGACAAGATTGAGTATGGCTAAGCCAAAAAAAGAAAAAGAAAAAGAAAAAGAAAAAGTAAATCGACTAAAACAAAAAGAGACTCGTTCATATATATATATATATATATTGCTAAACAACTCGTCATTATATTTATGGTACATATTGGTATTATGACTCAGTTTGATTTCAGGAACGAAATTAGATAGCTTAAAATTGCTTCTAATTAAAGAAAATGTCACCATCACTAATTACGCTTTGATAGCACCATCACTTCTTTTCTAATTTCATGTGTGTGGTCAACATTTAACATTGCCTATTATTTTTTTTTTAAGATATCACATTGCATATTTTATACAGCAATATATATATATATATATATA
Source organism: Artocarpus hirsutus (assembly GCA_946598075.1). Classification (NCBI taxonomy): domain Eukaryota; kingdom Viridiplantae; phylum Streptophyta; class Magnoliopsida; order Rosales; family Moraceae; genus Artocarpus; species Artocarpus hirsutus. The sequence continues at coordinate 7,392 of CAMOHE010040816.1, read as the reverse complement.
TATATATATATATATATATAGTTTGAATAGCGCTATCACTTTTTGGCTATTCCCAAAAAAATTTCCATCCCAACTAACAAATCTTTTTCTCTTGGACGTGGTGTTACTACCCATCTTGTTGACCCTCCAACATTATTTAGTCTTTGTTTTCACACCTGTGCCACAAATAAACAAGAGTCGTTATCATTTAAAATGTTGTTTTTGGAAACAAACAATTCTTTGATCTAATCACATGGAATTTGGCATTTTCAACGGCAAAGCTTTGCGGCTAGAAGAGATAAAACTACTCATTTGTTATCTCTAATCCGGCGTTTGGAAGAACATTATTAGAAAATTGAAGAGAAACCAAAAAAACAAGTAAGAACCGTGTTATCTAAAAGCCCTAATTTCAAAGTCAAACACTCAAACTAAGGATTTGATCTAATGGTCTCGTTTGATTTCTTTAATTCCCCCCTTTGTCATATATACAGTGTGGGAGCACTGTAGTAAATGAATAAGTTGTGAAAAGAATATTCTGACGCTGCGTTTTGAATAAACAGCCACATGTCATAAACTCTTATGCGCCAAAGTATTAGAATCTCAACTATCCTACTTTAAATTAGCACCTCTACGGTTCTTGATGACCCAGGTGGGCAACGTGTTGGCAGGACTTCTTAGAACAATGCTATAGCGTAGTGGCCTTCATCAATCCCACCAGCTGATAGAAAGTTAATAGGTGTTTAGATCATCGTTTTGAATTGAAAATATTGTATTGATTTAAGTTTTATAAGAGAAAATATTATAACAAAATCAATTTGAACTATAATTTTCTTAGTTCAAATCGCCTTATCAAACGTCGTATAGTACGAGCCTCATAAATTGACCTGCCTTTCAAATGTGGTAGTGTTAGACACTATAAATGGCACAAGCTTCTTTCCTTAAAACAAGCTTTGTAAGTTAGATGGCATATTATTTTTAAAGTATAGTTGTTCATTTGTGCCAACTTACTGTGAAAAATAGGTCTAATTTTTCCCAAAAATGATGTTTTTGGAATTTAACTATATAAATGTTCTGTCTCTTATTCGCCTAGAATTCTTTGACCAACACCATAATTATTAAAAGACTAACCCTATGCATAGGACCCTATACCTGTAGAACTTATCGTCTATTGATATGTGGGTTGTATAACAACTACACTAACATTTAATGTTTTTCTTTTTCCTGTTTTAATATTGAGAAATTATAGTAAACAGCATCTCTTTTTTGAAACTTAAACAAGTAAATAACATGTTTTAGAATAATTCAGGTAAATAGTTATTTACATGAAATATAGTTTATTTACATAGTATATATGTTATATAACTCGAGTATTTTAAATAAAGGTATTAGCTCAAAAACATTTCAAGAGAAATGCACTTTGCCTCTTTCCTCTTTTGGTATATTGCAAACAGTTTGCAGGATTAGAGCATGAGAACCAATCGAGTCGGAGATCTCTTTCTTAATCCACTCTACTCTTATCAACTGTGACAGCATCAGTTGACAATGTTGTTATTTTTCGACTTTCGACATTTAATAGCTAACGTTTGATTGCCGCGTGGATATGAAAGGTGTTTTTCTCTACTGCCCTCTACTACTCTTCTATTTGTGGCCCTATCTTTTCTATTTATAAGGAAGTTGCACTAAATAATACAATTTTAATCCTTAATTTAAGTAAAAAGCACACTTTTAAAAATATTTAAATACAATACGTCTTTAAAATCATGTGCTTTCTTTAAACATTTGAATTTCCAATTGTAGTTCATTCTTCTTCTTCTTCTTTATCTTCCTCCTTTTCTTTTCGTTTTTGTTTTTCATTCTCTCTCTAGCATTCTATAACAAAATAAATTTTGTTTTAATTTAAGTGAACTATTATTAAACATTGTTGCGTCTATTTATTTTTATTCTTAATTAATGATAGCTTAATTTTCTCATTCTCCCTCTTTTATATTGGTTGCCAATGTGGGCCAAAGCTTGACTTTTTCCTTCATATGGGCAAGACTTTCATACTCGCGTACGGGTAGGCCAATTGTCACACTATCAATATTATGATATCTAACTATCAATGTGGAGAGAGAAAAAAAGAGGATCGTTTTTGATAATGTTTCAAATATTTCATATACGAGCCTGCACATGTATTGAATGTAAATAATATTACTAATGTAACACATGCAAAATAAGATTTCCTCTTGTCATGCATATCACGTGCCAACCGGAAAGCCCCTACAGGGATGTTTGATTCTTGTGGACATTTTGCAGAGAAAACTGGACATGTATCAAGCACAATTAATTTAAGAAAGAAAAGTAAAAGGTAGATACGTGAAGGACCCTTCCTTTCCCGGCCGGTGTGTGAACTAAGTAATAATGTTCATACCCCACTTTTATCTGTGGGCTACTTGCTCTCAGAAAGAAATCTATGCAACTGTAAACCCGTGTGATAAACACCAATGAAAACGTATGGAGAAAATGATTGAAGTCGTCAGGAAAAAATGCGGTTCAATACATGTATAGTAAGTAATCATGGTATCAAACATATAACAATCTATGGGACTCAAATTATAGTGACCATTCATTAGACACGTTTGAGACAAAACAAAAAAAAATTTAGATGGAGAATTTGATAGGATGTTTGGTAGGATGGTTAGAGCCATTGATTAAAACTGTTTTTACTATAGCATGTGAGAGTTTTATAATGTAGTGATTTTTTTATTGTTATCGTAGTATGTGAGAACTTTACACTGTTTATGATAGAAAAATAGTCTAAACAACTGCCTGCCAAACACCCTTGAGTTTGTTCATGGACATGGACTCAAATCGTGTCTAAAATTTTCTAGTTCAGATGGTATATAATCAATCAAAACTTGACCATCATTTAAAAGATTTAGAAGTTTTTTCAGTGTTTTTTTCCGTTTAATCCCGTTACACTTTTGCTTGTTTGCTGAAATCAGCTTCTTATCTTCCTCTTTTTTCCCTTTTTTTTTCGAGGCACATCACGCGGTACATGGCAAATAACAACAAAAAAGGTCCTCCAACATCTCTTTCGTAGACTAAAAAAAAAAAATAATAAATTGTATATATTTAAATTGGTCAGGATGTATATTCGTACTCCTTGCTCAAAAAAAGAAAAAAAAAAGAAAAAAAAAAAAGAGAGATGGGGTACTTGCAATTTGTACTCGATTTTAAAAGCATCCAGTTTTTTGACGGAGGTATTTTGGTATTTGTCTTTTTGGGTGGAAGCCTGGGCGTGAAAAGGACAATGAAGGGACACTTTATAGTAATGAAAAAATAAAAAAGAAAGTATTATGATGTGAAAAGTTTTTGGATGTCACAAAGAACGGAAAGAAAAACAAAGAGAATAAGCTGATGTTAGTAAATAAGCAAAAGAGTAACGGGGTTAAACAGAAAAAGGATTTTAAAGCTTTTAAATGATGTGTCAAATTTGGATTACTGGTCAACATTTAGGACACAGAATTCTGGATAGAAGACTTGAGTCCTCTATGAACTGATAAATCCTTACCTGTGTGCAATTTTGGGTTCGATCTCCGCTAGAGACAATTTTAAGTTAATGAGGCATATAAGATGCATAAATACAAATAATAATAATAATAAATATGTACTTATGTGTAAAGATAAAGCCAAATACACTAGTCAGGAATAATAAGGTGCGATAAATAAAAAGATAAAGAATTTAAAAAGAGGTAAAATAAAATTTTAAGAGAGTGAAGTATAAGTTTTAAGAGAGTGAAACACTAACTTTATTGAATTTCATATGTAAATTTAAAAAAAAACAAAAGCTAAAGGAACGGCCGTCCATGCTCATCTGTGAGTGGCTCCACCCCGTCTATGTGTTTGTATATATACATACTCAATATAAGAAAGCAATACCATGTAGCAAATTTAAGTTTATACATTATCCTAAAAAAAAAAATTTCTCACACACACTCACGGTCATGGTGGATGTTATGGGTGTCATCGATCGGCTTCGTTAGAACAACCGAGTGGACCATCTCAATGGTATCGTGAAAAGAAACAGTCTAAAATCCCCAACATGATAGATTCTGGAGCCAAGTAGTACGAAAGCCTTTTCCCGATGCGTGGCAATGCCTTACTTTTCTGTATTGATAAAATTAACAATTCATTGGCTAACATGACATGTGGTGCAAAATATAATATCCTTCCTAACAATAAAGTCAGATTCATCGGGACCACAGGTCGAATTTAGACACTATCCAACCCTAAAAGTTCTATGAATGTTGGCTCAACAACTTGTCAAGGTATGTACATTTTCACTTACCAAAACTCTCCCTCTTTGCTTGCCTTGTTGCACCGTTTTCTCGCCTAATTAGTATAGAAGAGTCCTTGGAACGCAACCTATTGATGTCCCCGTTTCCGAAGTTTCTTCCCCTTTTTTTGCAGGCTTATGTGGTGGAGTTTCATTCCGATCACTGTGCATAGTTGCATGCAGTGTTGAGCCATTTTTAGAACAATGGTTATGGAGGTAATTTAATTAATATTAATTTCGTAGACCGTGAAAACTAAAATTGGATTTACAACAGATTTATAAGGAAAAATAGAAATCTAAACAACACAAATATTTACATAGTTTTGGCTTTTGACTTCCGTTTAGGGTTAGAGACGTAGAAATTCACTATAAGTATTAATAATTATTAAGTTATATTGCAAGGAAGAAGTGCCGGGCAAATCTCGTTTGGCAGGGAGCTTTTTTTTCAAAAAAAAAAAAAGAAAAAAAAAAGAAAAATGCTTTTGCAGCCAATGATGAAGCTAGTCCCCGGTAACTAACCATACACTTAATCACATGACCCTCGCTCTTTCTGAAAGTGCATTTTGAAGAGGCCTAATATATATATATGTATATCTAGATACACGTGGCCAAAGAAAAGTCTGGAAATTTCTATGCACAAAGTGTATGATCAAGAGGATATTCTCAGCACATCCTTCGATTTTAGCCCCAACGCAATACGAAGAAATAAAGGAAAAGAGGAAACACATCCTGCACTTTTTAAGTAGTTGGCTCGGGAAGAATAAGTTGTCTAAATATATTTTTTATTCCACAAAGTTCGCTCGATTATATGTACTTTATATTTCCTTAAAAAAAAAAGAAAAAGAAAAGCTACATAGTTTCTTGATAGTGTGTACTAGGTATTAAGCCAAGATATTCCTTTAGTTATTTTATCGGGGATAAAAATATAAACAAAGGTTCATGGAATAAGATTAGCTTACATTGCATTTGGATCTCAAAGACTCAGACTCATGCCTCTTTTGCACATCCTTTTTAAGAAATGAGCTTTTTCTATGTTGTTCAATGCTAGGATTTTTAACCATTATTCATACATTTTATTTTTTTTTAACATTGTTGGGGCTCCTTTGTTTAGGGCCTTTACACATGGAAGGTACAGGCTCCGTTGCCTCCTTTGATTGGCTTGGGTGTCCTGTTTGTTAGGATAGTAGCACATCGGTTGATGGAAGTTGGTGAGTCGCGGCGGCTGTTTTGGCTTTAAGAGTTGCCGAAACAGGCTTTCAGGCTCGTTTTATGGTGGCCCTGGCTAGGTTGCAACTGAACTTGCGCAACCCCAAGGATGGTTGGGTCTGAGGACAAAGCTTGTTGCTATTCGAATTCTGTTGAAGACAAGAACTTCATCGAAAAGAGTCTCCAAGTGCACTAGCATTGTGGGAGAGGAATATGAGTAGTTATGGAGGATTTTCCTATGTCTTTACCTATGGGGTGTGTCCATGGGGATTTGATAGGATGCTTGAGTAAAATAGTAGAATTTAGTGGTCTCATGGGTAGAATGGCTTCCTAAGAGAGGGCCTCTGATGGGTGGAACATCTTTTAGAAGGAGTCCTTGACAAGTGGATAGTTTGACACTAAGAGAGAGAAAGTTTAGAGGAAGAAAAGGTGATGAATCTTTAATGGTGCTTTTGGTGTTTCTTCACTATGAGCTTCCTTGGGCTATTGAAAGACATGGTTTTGATGGAGTCTTGTGGCATTTTCGTGTTCAAGAAATGTAGTAGATAGGTTTTAAGCTTCTTGGGAGGTTGCAAGAAAATAGGGAGTTTTGAGTTTTTTCAGCGAGTGAAGGTGGGTGATTTGGGTTGTGGAAATACTCTTCATTGACGGTTTGACACTTGTGACAATGTTTATGGGTGCTTTAAGGTGGTTTGGGAATGGTTAAGGTGGTTATGTAGTGGTTAGAACCTAATGGAGCTGGTGGCTATGGTGTTTTATGGTGGAAGATGGTGGTGGGGGTGAAAGGAAGGAATTATGGCCACAAAGTCTTAAGTATTTCCCCATGGCTTGCCTTGGGTGATCTAATGACATGGGTTGCATTCCTTAGGCTTATTTGAGGGTAGTAATGAATGTATTTATTGGAGAAGAAGGAGTTCTAATTTGGTTAAGAGTCTTCCATTTCTAGCGTCTAATTGGGGAGAGTTTTAGATAGTTCTACGTGAGAAGCCAGACTAGGAAGTTTCCCGCCATGGGAATAGTTTCCCTCCATCCTTTAAATTTGGTCAGGAATATAGCGTAGGGGTGAGAAGTGTTCTAGTACTTAGATGATCTAGCAAGTCCACTTCGGCTGGCTTGTCGTAAAGGGATCCAAAATGTGAAGGTTTTGTATTACCATTTTGGGCATGGGTCATATGGCACCTGAGCATTTCTATGCATTATATATGTAATAATTAAGGATTATGTTAAGTAATTTTGTGAACTAAGTTTTAGGCTCGAAAATTCGTTAAGTATTTTAAAAAACATAACAAGTGTCATGAAGATTAATGTTTTAATCTAATTTTTATGAAAAAATCCATAAATGTGAAAAATAGGATTTTAAGGTTTAGAAATCATGTTATAGTCCTAAACAAGGACTGAATGATAAGAAAATAAGTTAGGAAGCTTAATTATTGTAAAATGGGTTGCAGCAAATTTTAATACAAAAATACAGTTTTAAGGGAAATACTATACAAAAATTATACAATACAAAAGTTAAGCAATACAAAAGTTATGCAATATGAAAATAATGCAGTATAAGGATTATACTGATAAAGTTAAGTTGTATAAAAATATACTACATAAGGTTAAGTAGTATAGAATTGGATTGTACAAATTTAAGTAGTATAGGAATTATACTATTTGGATACTGTGGATTGGTACGAAAGGTTGAGAGACCTCATATACTATATAAAGAAGAATACTAGCAATATGAAAAGTGCACCAACAATATAGAAAAAATATTGTTAGTATAAATTTAGACTGTATAGAAAACAAATATCGGACCCACAAGGACACCCAAAGGGTGGAAAAAAAATTCAACATCTCCCCCAATGGTGGCCGGATTTTACAAGGGGGTCAAGCAACTCTTA
>CAMOHE010040815.1:0-22707 GCA_946598075.1 Artocarpus hirsutus | reverse complement strand
TAGGTAGCTATATTACGTTGGGATGGCTTTGAATACAAAGAATGATCTTCATGATAATGTAAGCATCCATTGTTACTTTCTGTGACTGTATTAAGATTTGTTGAGGGTTGAAATGATGATGATGACAGTTGTATATTATTAAAATTTAAGGTGCTACATTAAACTATGGTTTATTTATTTGTTTATGTTTTTATTTTAATTTGAGAGTTTTTATTTAAGTCCTGGACGAATTATTTTGATGATTTATATTTATTTTCTAATCTTTATTTTATTTAATAAAAACTGTTAACCCCCACTTAGGGGCGTTACATAACGACAGACTTTTCTATTTCCCATTAATTAGAAAAAATGGATGTTACATATAGGGTCTTACCCTATCAACAAATAAAAGAAAAAAAATATCTTAGGACATGCCTGTTCAGTTCAGTCAGCAAGTCAACTATAGTATTTTTGGGTCTGTTTATTTATGTATTCTTTGAACTCAATGGTCTCAAATTTGAATTCGAGTATCAAGAATGTTTTAACTACGTGTTTGTTTCTCCTAAACTTCGAATCCTTTGAGTATTAAGAATTCAAGTTTTTAAAGTTCTGAGCTCTTAAACTTTTGATACTCATATCTTTGCTACAGTAAAAGCTAAATTCTCTCTTTTATATTTGAGGAAAAAATCATAATTTCTTCATTTGATATCTAAATGAGATGATTCTTTTTTTTTTTATTGTCTTCCCAGTGAATAGATGAATAATTTAAGATTTACATTGCATATTTTTTAATATCATTAACATTAGATTTTATTAGATTTGTCAATAAATCAAAACTATTTTCACCACTTCTTTAAACACATATTTCAATTTTTTTCTATACTTAGATTAAAACTTAAATGCATATTCAAACGTCAATTCAGATAACAAATCAAATCACTAACTTAAATGCTAATTTAAACCACATAACCCAAATCAAATCTACTAGCAGAATGCAAATTTTAATCATCTGATGGTATCAAAATACTCTACTAGTAGAACATACATTTTAATCGTATGATGGTATCAAAATCATATTAAATTAACAAAAAAATATGATAATTTAAAGCAACTATGAAAATCGACCCTATAGGGTATTACCCTGTCAATAAATAAAAGAAAGAAAGAAAACTTAGGACATGCCTTTTCAGTTTAGTCAGCAAGTCAATTAGAGTATTTTAGGACCTATTTATTTTGTGTATTCTTTGAACTCAATGGTCTCAAATTTGAATTCGAGTATCAAAAATATTTTAGATACGCGTTTGTTTCTCTTAAAATCTGAATTATTTAAGTATTAAAAATCCAAGTTTTTAGAGTTCTGAGCCCTTAAGTTTTTGATACTCATATATTTGCTACAGTAAAAACTGAATTATCTCTTATATATTTGAGAGAAAATCATAACTTCTTCATTTGATATACAAATAAGATGATTCTTTTTTTATTGTCTTCCTAGTGAATAGATGAATAAATTAAGATCTATGTTGCATATTTTTTAAGATCATTAACACTAGATTTTATTAGATTTGTCAATAAATTTAAAACTATTTTCACTACCTCTCCAAACACAAATTTTAATTTTATTTCATACTTAGATTAAAACTTAAATGCATATTTAAACGTCAATTGGGATAACAAGTCAAATCACTAACTCAAATGCTAATTCAAATCACATAACTCAAATCAAATCACTAATTCGAATCCATTTACCAAACGAATCCTCAATATAAAGCTCTTATGTGTAAAACAAAAGTTTACTATAATGTAAAGGTCTTGTATGTTATATTATTTTAGTTATAGCTATGTTTTTAAACATACTAAAAAAGGAACAAAAAGGCGTTGAATTTTAATTTCATAACAAAGTAAAAATTTTTCTTTGTTTGTTCCTTTTTTTTTTTTTTTCATGTATATCCCACGTGGGCCTAATTGGGCCTATGACGATAGGCACGCAACACAAATGTACAAAGAACCCTCCTCGTCATTGACTGCAATCGCTCATGTGTCCGAGTTCTGACAACTCCAAAAGGAATATACCAAGACTCCGTTTTTGAGTCGTTTACTTTCATCGGCACCGAACCCATTTTCTCGAAAGAGAACCTGGTAATGTTGCCAAAAACCAGTGAAGAAAAAAAGTGAAAAAAAAAAAAAAACAATTGAAAGGGGGGCAAAATCGAGCTTACTGTAAGATCTTCAGCAGATCGGTGAATAAAAAATGATTTCCCATATGAGTGGGTCTGATATCCTCGGTTCTGTTATTGGCGCTGAGACTTTCACCAAGAAGAAGAAGAGGAAGAGAAGGAACAAGAAGAAGAATCAGCTGCAGATTTTCATTGAAGGTTTAGATAAAGCAACTGTAAGTAAGTCATGCTTTTATTTTTATTTTATTTTTTAATTTTTTGTTTATTTCAAAGAGCGAGGAAAAATGCAGTGAAATCCAGTTGTGGATTAAGAAATCACTTGGTAATGGGTTTAAAGTTTGAGGCACAATTTTTTTTCAACCTTTTTAAGGTTAATGTGTATTTTTCTTTGTCTGATTCTTCTGAAAACATGTCTGTAACATGGGTTTTTTTTGTACGTGATCAGTGAATTAAGAGGGAATAAGATGTTATTAAGTTTCCATCTTTTTAATAAAAAAATACAAGTGACAAGTTGCATTGTTTCCTCTAATGAGAGTCCTCTGTTCTCTGAGTTTAGGTCAATGCAATGAACAAAGAAAAGCAAGTGGGCAATGATCGTCATCAGGAAACGGTGTCAATGCGAAAAGAATCATGTGTGACCGAAAACAATTTTGTGTTAAGAAAGCTTCTTGTGAGTAGAAAAACATCTGTGTTTAGATTCTAATTTTAAATAAGACAAAAGAAAAAAAAATTCATTGAAGTCGCCTTAAATTTTCTGAATTTTATTTCAGAGACGGGCTAGGTATTTTGATCCTCCAGGAGAGAGCAATTGCGCTTGTCGCAACTGCGGTGAAGAGGGCCATGGAGAAGGAAATTGCACAGCACAAAAGCGAAGGAGACCGTGCTTTGGTTGTGGGAATCTTGATCATAGTTGGAGGCGTTGCAAGCTGGTATAGTAGCTAAATAAGTTTCACTGAGATTACCATTTTGCTTGACTAAAAATTTCATGTTTTGATGGTTGATTGTTTCAGCAAAAGAATATTCCTACTATTAGCTCTGTGAAAAAGCTTGAAAGTCCATATTCATAAGTGTACCGTGGTAGATAAGAAATTGTGAAACTTTCAATTTGTTTTAAAACTAAAATTTGACCTGTGGTGCTAAGATGATCTCCATTCATTGCGAAAACTATGCAGATTTATCAGATGTGTGTTTTTTGTCAAGTGGTTAACATATGTATGAATATATATACATAGCAGATTACATTGCACAAATTTCCTCCTTTTCTATAATGGGTAGTTGCTTTGCCTGCATTTCTACGTGAAATGAACTGATTGCTTTTAGAATTTCGTAAAGAAAGTATTAGTCATATAGCCTCGTAATCCATCCATCTTCCTTTCTCTGTTCCATTTAACTTGGCTAAATTTCATTTATGTGTTCCTGTAGATATCAGAGGTTGAGCCCTCAATAAATGAGATTTCTTGCTTGAATTTTAGAAGTTGATGAAAGTACCACACTGTCTTGATGTCACAGCGCAGAAATTGCTTTTCCTGCAAAGGGAGAGGCCATTTCGCTAGAGATTGCCCACACAAAAGCCAAGGAGATAATCCAATGCCTGATATTTGTCTTAGATGTGGGGATACCGGGCATGATATGTTTTCATGTTCCAAGGACTATTGTTCTCGTGATATTGAGGTCTGTATGATAGCTTTTAATTTTTTTTTTTTTCAACCAGAATACTCTTTCCTTTTGTTTTGTTTCCTATTTCAGCTCCATTTGCATTTTCTTGTGCTCAATAGTGGAAGATCCAACTGAAAATGCCACTATGCTGTTCTGGACAGGAAATACAGTGTTATATCTGCAAGTCTTTTGGTCATCTGTGTTGCGTCGATTCACTACATACATCTCCAATATCTGTACTCTCTTGTTACAATTGTGGCCAGTGTGGACATTTGGGTTCAGTAAGTCATTTTTCCTTTTGTCATTATTATATCAATTGAGAAACTTTAACAAATGTTATGATGAAATACTAATGAAGGGATGCATGAAGACATGTGAAGAGACACGTAGCTTTTCATCCCAACCTCGCACCACAAATGCAGAGAAGGAGGTAGTTTTGCAAGAAGATTCCTAATGTGAAGGTTTAACCTACGGGCACTTTTTAAAAATAAACCAAGTTTGGTTATTTTGCATCAATAGCACAACCAGGTGGGAAACACTTGCACAATATTTTTATGGTAGAAGACAAACTTCTTATGTTACGGATCTGATCTATACTTTGCAGCCTGAATAAAGATATTTGGATGACCGATTGGCCTCAACTTTTAAGTTGTTTCTCTTAGATGAATGGTAAAAAGGAAGGGCATAGGCCTCCTGAGCTCAAGAGAAAGCTGGATTCAATGCAAGAAAACCGAAGTGAACACCGGTATCAAGAGAAATTATACAAGAAAATGGTTCGAATCTCAACACCCGACTTTACGAGCGGTTAACCTTGGAGTGGAAAATGGATCTAACTCTTTGTATGCAGAGCTGCTGTTGGAGTGGAAAACTGCAAGTAGTTGTGAAGTTAAAACATTTCTGTGGACGGCATAAATTGAGAGGGACAGACATTATAACGTTAAGCTTTGACAGCTTTATCTTTCTTATACTTGATAGGTGATTCATCCATCTTTCTTTTCCAACACCAAAGAAAGATGATTGGTGTAGAACATCTCGTTCATTTTTATGGGGAAACAATTTTTATTCTTTTTATTATTATTTTTTTCATTTTTTGCGTTTTTTGAAGAATTAGAATGGCTTGCTATGCCGCAGATCTATATTGGAAGATTCTTTGTTTAGCCTGCACCCATCATAGCAGAAGACAATGGTAACGACATGTCGTTTATAATGAGGTAGTAAACTTTTAATAGACTAAAAACGACAAAAGGCTATGTCATTTTTAGACTTTGCGTCAGCATCTATAAGATTACGAGAAAGAAGTTGTTTATACGATTAAACAGCAATAAATGTGAGACGGCAAATGACATGCCATCTTAAAGCTTGTTAACGACAGAAGAAGTTTTCTAAACAACTTGTCGTTTGTTTCGCATAGATCAGAGCAACACAATATGGAAGCTTCCTGTCGTTTGTTTGTAGATTACTTAAGATCAAGGATGCTTTGTCGTTTCTATGTTAAGCGACACCAATTTAACCTATAGAAAAATGACATGTACGCGATAGGACTCGGGAAACTTCTAAACGACAAATGCTAGTCCTATAATATCCTGGCATCAACGTTTTTCCCATGAAAAAAACACCTATTTCTTAGATTTCCACCAATTTCTATCAAGCATTGAACTATTTTTGTTTTGACTCAAAGCATTAGGCGATGAAATAATTTTTTTTAAAGGTAAAAAACAAAGTTAGCTAGATATTTGCACCTTGTTAATTCAGTACAAGTCTAGAACCATTTTTTCTTGTTTTATGCAATAAATGGGTTACTTCCTATGCAAATAAAAATATAAGTAGTTTAATTCCCTTAAAAATTGTTCAATTATATTAGTGGGTGTTTGGAAGAGTGGTGGGAACCACTTTTACTGTAGCATGTGAGAACTTTTTTACTGTAGCAATTTTTTTTATTGTTACTGTAGCATGTGAAAACTTTTTACTGTTTATAACTGAGATTGTGATGGGAACCACTCAAGCCAAACACCCCCGGAGGCTCATGTAATTATTACTAATTACTAGTTTCTATGCCAAAAAATGATTTTTATATACTATCAAACAAAAAAAAGCCTATATTTTGCTTAGGGTTATCATAATAAATAAATAATAGCGACAGTTTATAATTCGCGCCTTTTCCAAAATACGCACGAAAATAAGAAATAATAAATATGACAAAAAATAAGGCAAATGGTTAAAAAGATCGGAAGATAGGAGAGTTTGGGGTGGTGTAGGTAAATTTGAAAAAAGGGTTAAAAAAAATTTAAAATTAAGTAAATGTTTTTTTTTTTGGACAATAAAAAAGGCTTTTTTTAAGCACTGTAGTGTTTGCATTAGACCTTTCTTCTCCGTCCTCCTGGACTGGTGGCTCTCTTTCTGTCAGTTCAGATCCAAACCCCCCCATTTTCTTGTTCGCAACTACACCAATTCTCTTCCTAATTCCCAAGATTTTCTTCCTATCCAATCAGATCCAATCCACATTCACATTCTTCCTTTCTTCAATCCCTTTAATCTACTGATTCCACCTATATCTTCAGGGTTTATCCAAGTCTCGCAGAAGCCCTAGTCGACTCAGCAAATCGCCTCTGTACATATATATAGATATAGTTATATATATTTGTATTTATAGGGACATGGTGGATGGGCGATGGTGGTGAGCATGGAGTCGCAGCCTTCCTTATCAGGGAGGTCCCCGAGCAGATCCAATTCTGATGCCAATGTCGCCACCACCAGCACTAGCAGCACCAGCCAGAGCTTGTCCTCTATCCTCAACAACCCTAACGCCTCGGAATCGACGTCGTGGATCGGCTGGTGGTCGTCGCCTCCCACCTCCGTCGCGGCTCCCGAATTCGTTCCCCTCGCCTCCAAGGCCGCCTCCGATGTCTCCCGATCCGATTTCCAGCCCTACGTCGCATCGATCTCCGAGCCCTACCACCGCTTCGAGGACGTGCGGAACCACTCCAGCAAGGAGAGCTTGGATTTGGATGGCATCGGCGGCCAAGGCGAGGCGCTGGTCGCGTGCCTGAGGGAGGTCCCGGCGCTCTACTTCAAGGAGGATTTCGCGTTGGAGGACGGAGCCACGTTCCGGTCGGCGTGCCCGTTTTCGAACGTTTCGGAGAATATGGTGGTTCAGGAGAAGCTCTCGCAGTACCTGGATGTGGTGGAGCTGCATTTGGTGAAGGAGATCTCGCTGCGCTCGAACTCGTTCTTCGAGGCGCAACGTCAATTGCAGGACTTGAATGTGAAGATCGTGGAAGGTTGCAGTCGGATACGGGAGCTGAAGGAGACCATCAGGCTCTTGGATGTGGATTTGGTAGAGTCCGCCTCTCAAATTCACGAGCTGAATGAAACCAGAAGTGATCTCTTGGATCGTCAGCAGAAACTCAGGCTTATACTCTACGTCAACCAGGCTCTTTCCGCTCTCAAATTGGTACTTTGTTTTGTTGCTTCTATCCGTGATTTGCGACTCGATTGTACGTATGTGAAATAACTTTATGAAAAAGTGAAATGAAAGTCATAAACGTTTTTGCTTTAGGACTTCAATAATTTTGACATTTGCTTGATAGATAGGGCCAGAGGAGTGGTTAGAACCATTGGACGTATGCATTTTATGTTGGTGATCTTTTGCAATTATAGAATTGCTATTTCTTTTTTCGTCTTTTAACTTTCTGCTTAGATACACCCTTCTTCCTTGAAATTCTGATACTGCGAAATGTTAGTATTTGTTGACTTTTCTTCTTGCCGTTGATCAGTGGAGCGAAAGTTTGTTGGATGTCACTTAGGTTCAATCTTGTTAAGGGTTGATGCTAAGTAATCCGTTTCTTACCTTGCTTTGACTTAATTTTATTTCATTTTCTTCGTAAAATCTCTTTTCTCATGAAAAACTGTACTAAGGTTGCTCGTGATCTTGGTTGTCAATACCGATAACACGATCCACCCTTCTTTTTCAACGCTAAGTGTTTTGGGGAAAGCATCAGGGGATGTCCTTTTGTTTAACAACTCCTTTCTATCCCTTTACCTTTCAGCCTGTTGTGCCATATCTTCCTTACCTGCTTTGTGTATGCTATAAATTTTATGCGAACAGTCTGCTAAAATTTCTAGCTTTGTTGTCTGAGGTAGATAATTCTTTGAGATAAAATCTACTTCTTCTGTCATACAGCTTGTTGCGTCTGGTGATTGTGCTGGAGCTTTGGATGTCACTGATGATTTGCAGCATTTACTGGTAACTCTCTTATTTTTGAAACTCAATATATCTCTTTAACACGTTTCAGCATTGATTACAAAGAACAAAAGAAAAAAAAGGGAAAAAAAGAAAAAAAATAGACTTTGAGAAATTTAATTCTTCTGTCCTTGAGAAATGTCGGAAGAAGCAAAAGTTACTGGTGCTGCTATCTGGTCTCAAATGTGGCTGCTTAGGAGTATTACATCAACAGTGAAAGCATAAATTGTCCAAATGAAAACAATATGATGACATGGGCTGCTATAGATTGGAGCCTGCAAGAAAACTAACCAAAATACCTATAGAATTCTTTTATACTAATTTGCACTCTCCTTGGCTTATTTTAGGTTTTAGGTAATAACTTTGCTAATTGCTAGTTCTCACAATTACATGTGTCATGTATCAGCTGGGAAGGAAGTAAATTCTAGTGCTCTAGTGAATAAAGCTTTTTTAATCATTGTCCTTTTATTTAATAGGAAGGGGATGAGCTTACTGGTCTACATTGCTTTCGTCACCTCCAGGATCATGTGGGAGCTTCAATAGAATCCATAAACAGGTATAGTTTTACTGTGATGGCTTATTTCATTGTCGAAATACATGCTACCACTTATGAAGTCTTAGGTCCTTATCTTTCTGCTTTTTATATGGGTTTATTTGGATTATTCTACTTTTGAAAGGTAGAAATTGAACATTTTCCCTCAGAAAGGAGGAAGGCTAGAGTACATAAACAGGGATCTATTTTGGCATTCCATGTCATTGGTTATTTTAAATGTATGTAGGGACTTATTAAATTTGTTCTTGTAGCATTCTTTCAGCCGAATTTATGCGTGTGTCAGTACATGATGCTGGAGATACAGATGTTGGAATTTTATCCAAAGCTAAAGCAAGGGCATCAATTCCTGCAAATGGGAAAGATGCTGAAGTAAGCTTTCATAAATACACGTAGTTTCTCCATTTGACGTCTTTGTTGTTGTTGTTGTGTTGTTGTTGTTGTTGTTTTCGGTTCAAAATTGAACTTTCCAATTTTCTTGAATGAAACTGGTTTTCCCTTCATATAAATGCAACTGTCCATTGAAGGATTGTGTTGCGTCTACCCTATAGAATACAGAGTATGCTAGACTATCATTTTCAAGAATGGGATTGAATTTTTCCTAAGAATAATTCCTAGAGCTTTGACTGAGAACTATTTTGCTGAAGCTTCACTATTTCTATTTTTTGAATCTGAAGCTGCCATGTGTCAGTATGTTGCCTTTATGCTTTAATTTGGTAGCGTCAATGGGTGCTTCTATTTCATGTTATGCTACCTACTTTGACTTTCAACGGTCAGTAGAGGACGCATTGTGCATGAACTGATTACTTTTGCTGCTTATGTTGGCAGGTGAAGTTGGATGAGGAAGAAACCTCTCATTTTCGAGATCGTCTTCTCCCTCTTATTATTGGACTTCTCAGAACTGTGAGTAAGCTTGTTTTTGCAGGAACTATACTTTTTAGGAAAGTTAGCAAGTTATTTCGTAAAAAAGAAAGGGAATGATGGGAGTTTAGAATGTGATGTGAGAAATGTTTGATGTGATGATGGAACTATTGGCTGTGGTGAGATATGCTATTATAAGCACTTGTGGCTGACCTATTTTATCAAGATTTTATTTTCTTGCAAGCTTTTCCCGCATTAAATAGTAAATCCTTTATCTGGGATTTATTCTTAGTTTTCAATAGCAAATTACTATACTATCCTAAATTTGTCATAGTCAGATGTTTCATGCTATGCTGTTTACTTTCAGGCCAAGCTCCCTGCTGTATTGAGGTTATATCGTGACACACTTACTGCTGATATGAAAACTGCAATTAAGACTGCAGTTGCTGAGCTACTTCCAGTTCTTGTTTCCCGACCTTTAGAGTTAGAACTCGCACCTGGAGAGCGAACGGTAGATGCAGATGGTGAGAAATACGTAGTACATATTTGGAATAGTGGTGTTTACGTTTTATGAATAAAATTCTCTCTCTTCTTTATCTGGGATTAGTTTCATTTTGCCATAATCTCTCTCTCTCTACGTTAATTTAATTTAATATTTTAAATGTATGGTGACAGGTGCTAATGCATCACTTGCAAGCAAATTGAGGAGTCTGTCATCTGAAAGCTTTGTTCAACTTTTATGTGTTATATTTATGATTGTGCAGGTAACGCATCCTTGACCATCTTTACATGCTTTTTAATGTTGAGTGTCAAAATGTTTAGGTTATTTGGAGTACCTTCTTTAATTTTCTATTAACTTTGATAAGGGTAGCATCTGTTGCCGGACATTTATACCCCTAAGAAATTTGACTGTCTTGGTGAGAGATAACCAAATTATTGGATAGTCCAGTACATTATCATATTGAATAAACGTCATTTGTAGGTCCTTTTTTTTTTTTCTTCTGGAATGGTCCAAAACAATTTTCTTTTCTCCTTGTAAGAATCCTGCTTGGTCTATTTTTATTGAAAGGCTTCTTTACTGGTTTTAATATAAAAATGCTGTCTCTTTTTCTGGTGGGTGGGGAGAGGGTATCTATGATGGGAGTTATTTGCTATAAGTTAGCAAGAAGATTGGCAATTGAACTTACTCCTAGAGTTATCTTGAAAGTGGATTTTAAACCTAGGCCTTAATAACCATGCCGCAGAATGATGCAAGATCACTCCAATTTAAGTTGCATGTTTGATTTTAGAAGTATTGATTTGTCATCTTGTAGCTTTGTCAAGAAACGACATATGTAAGTTATTTCTCAGGTCTGAGTTTTTCCATAATAAAAAAAGCTGTTTAATTTCAATTTTCATACGAATGCTTATTCTTATCTTTGTTAATTACCATGTGAGTGATGTCATATAATTTCTTTTAGTGAATGCAGGCACATTTAGTGCGAGCTGCTGAAGTGAAAAAGGCCATTGAGTGGATTATGTGCAATTTGGATGGTCACTATGCTGCAGATTCAGTTGCTGCCGCAATTTCTGTTGGTGCTGCGGCTTCTGAAACAGCACAAGACAGTGATCTTCAAGGCGGCTTTGTTCTGCCCTATCTGTCCCAGAAAAGTATTTCCAGGATTCCTTCAGTTCAGGGAAAAGCAAATGAGGCAGCAAGTCCTTCGAATATGTCTAAAAATTTTAGGTAGACTTTTCTGTTCTCTTTGATTGTATTACTCTTGTAACATTACTGTCATTAAGTCCCATTACAAAATTCTAAATTCAGATTTGATCTATTTAAGCTCTGATTCTCTGAACTCGAATCATTATGAAAATAGAACAGCATTCTGAATTGTGTGATTCTAAACAGAGCTGATGTCTTGCGAGAAAACACAGAAGCTATTTTTGCAGCATGTGATGCTGCTCATGGAAGATGGGCGAAGTTGCTTGGGGTTCGCGCTCTGCTTCATCCTAAGTTAAGGTTGCAGGAATTCCTAAGTATATACAACATTACCCAAGACTTCATAACTGCCACGGAGAAGGTATTTGTTTGAATCAATTTGAGAGCTTTTAGCAATGGAACATGCTGGTTATGTTTAGGATACTTTGGTATTTTGAAAATGAACAGATAGGTGGAAGATTGGGATATAGCATTCGCGGAACGCTGCAGTCACAGGCCAAAGCCTTTGTTGATTTCCAGCATGAATCTCGAGTTAGTTCCATAATTGTGCTAGTTCTGTTGAGTTTGTACTGGATCATGCAGGCTACTGGTGGGCTAATCCCTTGTGTGTTTATTGTAGGTGACAAAAATCAAGGCTGTGCTTGACCAAGAGACTTGGGTGGAAGTTGATGTTCCTGATGAATTTCAGGCCATTGTCGCATCCCTATTTTTCGCTGAAGCATTGACATCTGAGAATCCAGATGATGAACAAGGTAATGTGTACACCAGCTACAATGAAGTGGTCACAAGCAATGATTGTTTTCTTTAAATCATCGACTTCTCTTGGTGAAATCAAACCACTCAATTTTGATGAAATATCTACAGTGATTACTGTGAAGAAGTCTTCACCAGTGGCAGCAGCAGTCGAAAAGAACAATGCTGATGTCGTAAATTCTTTGGCTCAAAATAATCATAGCAACACGAAGGAGCGTGGAAAATCGACTTCTCAAACCCTTTTGTACAAAGATGTTGGGTATCACATGGTAAACTGGTTAGTTATCTTTTTTGCTTAGTTTCCATTTCTTTTCCTCCAATTTTGTGTTTAATTTTCAGCTTCCCCATTCTAATTTGCTCGAGGTGCTAAGTAGTCCAATTAACTTAGACAAGCCATAAATATACCTATATTTACAGCCTACCTTTTCCTTCGCATTATATGTAGCGATACATGGTTTCTGTTTCATTATTGTGGGATTGTAGTGGTGGGTTTGGAAGCATCTGTATATTTTTTTGTTTCCATTACTTGCACGAAATTTTACAGTTAACTGACTGATTTTTGATTTTTGATTTTTGATTTTTGATTTTTGATTTTTGATTTTTTTTCTCTCTTTGGGCTTTCCCCAGTGGCTTAATATTGCTGAAGATGTTGTCGGAGTACATTGACATGAATAATTCTTTGCCGGCACTTTCTTCAGAAATTGTTCACCGTGTTGTGGAAATATTAAAATTCTTCAATACAAGAACATGCCAACTCGTTCTTGGTGCTGGTGCTATGCAGGTACTAATTCTCTGTCCATCATCCGTATGCAACATCCTGAGAACTTTATTCTTTTAGAAATTCAATTACAGAAGTACTCGAGTGTCTGATCTATAACATCATTTGGACAGTTCTTGCGTGTATGTGTACTGGCAACCTTGTTATTTCTTTGATTTTATTGAATCCGAAAATTCTTTCTTTGAGCGAGATGGCACTTTTATTAGCTTCTATCTTTTTCTGTATTATTTATATATCATAAACATTGAACATTTATTTTTCATTCTTATTCTATAGTTTTCCCCTCCTTGTCTTGTTTTCTATCATCATAGCTATGGCTTTGTAACCAATTTCATGTGGTATTGCAGGTGTCTGGTTTGAAGTCCATCACTTCTAAGCACCTAGCACTAGCAAGTCAAGTCATCAGTTTCATATATGCCATTATTCCAGGTAGGCCTATTCTTTGGCAACTCATATTTCCTATTTGTATGGTTGCCTGATATTATCGTGTACCTGCAAATATGTTTCAATGATAGAAGTTATCGAGTAATATGACTTCATTAATTTGGTTTGTATGTAGAAATCAGACAAATTCTTTTTCTCAAAGTACCTGATACAAGAAAGGCATTGCTTCTATCAGAGATTGATCGAGTTGCTCAGGTATATTAACTCCTACACTGGTTCACTACTTTAGTTCTGTGGTTGCTATTTTTAAAATTTGTCAACTGTGTTCTCATGAGTTTTGGTGATCAGATGGAAGTTTGGTCCAATGCAATTCAGCTACGCTATAAAGTTTTTTGTGCTTTAATAATTGATAGGACTTGGGTTAGTTTTGTTGCTGCAAGTTGTAATTCTGTTATTTTGGTTATAGTTGTTGACTCATACTAGTAGTATAAGTAGAGTGATTAGCGTGGGAGGTAGGGTGTGTATTGTTTAGTCATTGATTGGGCATGGGTAAACCAAGACTAGGGAGAGAAGGGTTTTTGTTGTTGGGGGGGGGTGGGGGGGGTGGTGGGGTTGTGAGTGTTGATCTGTAGAATCCAATATTTCTTTGCAATAAGTGTTCAAAATCAGTTCTTGTTTTGAGCTTTTGGCGAAGAATCTTATCAATGATTCTAGTCTAGTTAATTATGTAGTGATTATGTATGCTTTTCAAACAGGATTATAAGGTACACCGAGATGAAATACATACAAAACTGGTTCAAATAATGAGAGAAAGGTTATTAGTTCATCTTCGAAGCTTACCCCAGATAGTGGAGAGCTGGAACAGGCCTGAAGATGCTGACCCACAGCCCAGTCAGTTTGCTCGTTCTCTTAGCAAGGTAACTACTGTTTCTGAATTAATTAGTTTGTCATTCTACCAACTCGAGATAAATATTTGTCCCCCACTTGCAGCAACCTTTTTCTAATTTTAGTTGTTCTATTGCACCTGCTTCATGTGTTATTTGTTTCCAGGAAGTTGGATTCTTGCAACGTGTTCTATCTCGAACCTTGCATGTCGTTGATGTTCAAGCTATTTTTAGGTGAGAATTATTTTAATATACTCACTCGGTGGACCTTTCTTTTCACGTTTATCAATTTGATTGAACTCTTACATATCTACCTATATGTATATTAAAACAAAAAAAAAGAAGTCTGATTGAACTGTTTATAGCTATACACCCAGATTTGTGTGGAAAAGTTGCAGGGTCACCAAGTTTTCTTTTATTTCAGTGGATGATTTATGATATCCTTTTAAGAATCCATTTATGAAAGACGACATGAATAACAACACACATTCCGATAGAAGCTCATTTATTTTAAAGCAAAAAATAGCCGAGTAATGGAAATATTTATTCGCTGTGTGCTTGCTGAAAGTTGATGTTGATAGTTTTTTAAAGAAAATTCATGTGTTTGGGATTTCTTAACGGACCTGGTCAAATATTCTTGTGACTCACTTTTTTTGGTTTGTTATTTTCAGGCAAGTAGTTATTATTTTCCATTCACAGATTTCAGAAGCATTCTCGCGCGTGGAGATAAGCACTCCACAAGCGAAGGACAGGTATAAACGTTTTGTATTTTTTTTATTTGCAGGCTTCCAACTTTTAACTTCTCTATGAATCATTTACTTATCTTTTAACCCTATATCCAGGTTGCATCATGATATAAAACACATTCTCGGATGCATTCGGTTGCTGCCTACGGATAATGTGAGTGAATCTGGTACTCCAAACTGGGGTCAACTAGATGAGTTCTTGGCGCAGAGATTTGGGGCTGAAGCTGGTTAAATGTTGATATACGAAGTAAATTGGTTATTTTTTTTGAGAAAGCTAGTCAGATACAAGGGCAAGTGCCGAGCATGTGACAACCAGTTTTGGGCCTTTGCATTTGCCTTGTACAATTAAATTCAGGTAATAAAGTCGGGAACATTTTTTACTTGTTGAGTGTAAATTATATGTATGCCTCTTGAGTTTCAATTTCTTATTCCACAATTTGTAACTAAATGGTGTAAGAAAAAGAATGGTGTAGATTGACGCTTACAGGAATGCTAGGCCTGTGCTATGACCAATTTTTCCGTCAAGTATTTTATGCAAGTGTTTTTTCTTGCTTAGTAATTATCGGTTACTTTTCCCAGGCTTTGCATTTGTTGTTCAACGCGAGATGTATAGTCCTCCTTAAATTCAACTCATGTGGTTAGAAGATTTTTTTTTATTTTTTTTTATGTTTTGACCTTAAACATATATGTAGCCGTAAAGACCTGTTGTGCATAATTATGTATTTTCTAGGGATGTCGGTATTTTGTTCCCTTGGTGTTGTAATTTTGGTTTACAGTTGATTTCTTTGATTTAGCATACTGTGAACAGATGGTATCAGTTTCCAAATCTGCTATTTTCTTGGGTTTCAGGGGTTGAATCATGCTGTTAGAAATAGGGTGGATTGCTAATGTTTTTGAAGTCATGAATAAGATTTTTTTATATTATGCTTTCCCGTCATTGTGCTTCGTTGCTAATTAGTTATTGTATAACCAAATGGTTATGCACTGAAACCAATGGATGTATGTTTGCCCCTTTCTAGCTATCCTATGCTTTTTGATTTGTTGAGCTGAGCGAGGGAGATACACCAGGAACACAAACACCAGGCGAACCGGTTCACTGTCCTTAACGTCCTATGAATTATAGAATACTCGATTTAGAGTTCGTCTCTTGCTTTATTTTTTTCCCCTCTTTTTGGCTCGAGATCTCATCGCTTCCTTGTGGTTTGCCCTTTATCCAGCCGTTGCCTATCAATTTAAAGGGTGTCTAAGAGTATTGGTTTTAACCAATTTTGGTTAAGAACACTATAGCATATAAGAGTTTTATTTTGTTCGTTGTAACATGTGAGAGTTTTACACTGTAGCAATTAAAAGTTTTGGTTTTAGCTCATATTGCTAAACATCACATTAAATTGCGTGTGTTTGTTTTGTTTTTGTTTTTGTTTTTTGTTTTTTATAACTTAAGG
Organism: Artocarpus hirsutus; assembly: GCA_946598075.1. Taxonomy (NCBI): domain Eukaryota; kingdom Viridiplantae; phylum Streptophyta; class Magnoliopsida; order Rosales; family Moraceae; genus Artocarpus; species Artocarpus hirsutus. The sequence goes on along the minus strand of CAMOHE010040815.1, from coordinate 6,558 downwards.
GACCGCATATAGTGTTTTGTCACTAAATTAGTAATAAATTTTTGACCATATTGAAACAGAGGAATTTTTTTTTAGTATGTTGTCGACCTATTATTGTTTATTGTTCGTTTTAAATTAATATGAAGGACAACATATCATTCCAAAACAAGGCAGTTGCCTACCACGAGGTTCGGAAACAATTTTTGTCAACGCAGTTCAAATTTTCAGGGAACAACATCTGCTCAAAATAAGATGTTTTTAATGTTTAGCAAAAACAAAAAGAATGGGATAATAACAACATACTGACCATAGCAGTTTGTATAAACGACAACATCTATAAAACGACAGTAAGTGCATAAGATAAGAGCAAATATCTTTGGGTATGTTTTCTCATGATCCCATTTTTTAAAAAACAAAACAGCATGCAAACCCACAGGAGTTCATACAGGCGACAACAACCATTCAACAACAATATCTCATGAAACGGTAACATTTTACCTAAACTACAGTATGTTGTTTATAAACTAAAGAGAGGATATATTTCGTTGGCTGTCTCGGTATGATCCCATTTCCTTGAAAACGACAGCATCAAATAAACGACAACATTTTTGAGGGAAAACGACAATATTTTAAAACCTACACTAGGTTATTTACTAAGATGCAGTATAAAAAGACAACATAAAACAAGCAGGAGTAAGTTTGAAAATGGTACGTACCCTCGACGAGAAATTCATAAACTAGGTTTCTATTTAAAACTTTAATTGTAACTGAAGTTTTAAATTTGAGAATTGTAACATATGATAGCTTTACATTAAAGCAACTTTTGTTTTTTATTGTAGCTAATGAGGGTTTTACACTGTTTACAATTGTAACTGATGGGTAGAAACACACCCATGAAGATACATTAAAAACCACAACATAAAATAAAGGACAACACATAATAAAAGACAATGAATTTATTAATCGACAAAAAATATAGAAACTACAACACTTTAGTAAAACGACATAATCCTACCAAACGACACGTATTTATTGTTTTCTCCTTAATTACTGAAAATTCTGTTCGTGTTGTACACAAGCGATACTCCTGTGCATTAAATTTTTGTTTCAAATTATTTTCTTTCACATAATGATGATCTGTTTTCATAAATAAAAGAAATTAAAAAAAAAGTTAATTTGTGAGTTTCTCTGGTCCGATTTCCTTTTTTTAAAAGGACACATAAACAAAGAATCATGGGTTAAATATATTTGCTAAAGGTTCGAAATCCATCCCCTTTATTAAAACTGGAGTAGAAGCCCCTTGTAATGTAATATACGAGTTAAAAAAAAAAAAAAAGAGAGACGAAGGCAAGTGTTCCAAAACATCAAAAATCAAGATTCTGCTCATCTAAGGCCAAGTTGTCCCTTAATCAAGAAAAAAGAAAAAAAATTTTCCAAATGGGGAAAATAATGAAACGGTAACCCCGAAAACAAAGCTCAAACAGACCAAAGAGGTGAGACTACAATAGGACTCCTCACAACGTGATTTCCATTTTGTTCCACCCAAGCAATGTCCCCAAACGCTACCCTTCTCCTGTTATGTTGCACATGCCTTCTCTTGTTGTGTGCATCAGAAGTTATTGTAAGAGTATAGCCCTTCTTCGCATTCTTTTGCCCAAAATCCAAGATCTCTGGTGTGACTCTAACTTCAGAGCCTTCTGGCGGATTCACACTGACAACATACTTTGATGAACCATTTCCCACATTAGTCACAGTCCTCTGAAACTTCCTCTTAATTATTTTCGTACTTGCACCATCCTAAAATGTTATGAAGGAGGGATAATTGAGATCATAAGATAGTTCCGAGCAATTGCAATCTTTTGATCTAGTGATAGCCAGGATTTGCTTCCAAGTGAAATTCATGGAGCATATGAAATTGACATAATCTTGTGGACTTGCATCATAAATCAAACCAGGGTCAAGTGCTCGATTGGGATCGATTTGGCCCGCTCCCATGGCAATAGGAGAAGCTAATCGCCCCTTATGCTTGCCGTTTTCCACAATTCGCCTTCCGGAATTATCCAATGTGATGGCCGTCGTCATAATAGCAGACCTAATAGCAGAGGGGCTCCATTCCGGGTGTGCTGATTTTAGCAAAGCTGCGACACCAGAAACATGAGGACATGCCATGGATGTGCCGGATAGGAGGTTGAAGTCCGTAGACAAGAAAACACTTGGCCCAATGTTGCTTACAGCCTTGGTCGGTATCCAAGTGGCTAAAACGAGAGTTCCGGGAGCCATCAGGTCGGGTTTCAAAACCATTGGAGCGCTCGATGAAGGTCCTCTAGAGCTATAAGAGGCCACAGATAGAGCCCTAGCAGCTTTCTTGCCTATAATTGTCTCTTTAAACCTCATCCGAACAAGAGGCATTTGGTTACTATTCACGTACTTCACCACTGTCCGCGCATCTTTTGGACTAATCACAACACATTGACATGTCGCACCTCCTACCTCCGATAATTGAGGTTCGTCCGAGACTAGAATTGCGCCGACCACCTGCAACTCTGTGATGGTCCTGATCCGATTGCTCACGGAGCCCATTTTGTCCAAGACGACCCCAGATGACTGGAATTTTGACGGAAGCGTGGCTGAGTTGCAAGCGGGAATTCCACTATGGCATTGCCGGAAATTAGTAGGTTTTCCACTATGGCATTGCCGGAAACATGGTCCAGCTTTTGATGGTTAAGTTTTTCCCTAAAGTCACTGTCCCAACAAACGACCGGTCGATGTTGCTTGCAGCGGAAGTCAACGCCCAAGGGATTCTGTTGTGCATAGTGTAGAACACTCCGCCGTCATTTCCCGCCGAGGTGGAAACTGCCACGCCTTTTTCGGCCGCTGCAAGAGAAGCTATTGCTACGGGGTCTTCATACAACGGCACGCCATTATACCCCATAGAGATTGAAATCACATCAACACCATCAGCAATTGCTTTGTCTATGCCTGCACATTAAGGAAAAATGTAAAGCAAAAATTTAACAAGCACACCATGTCTTACATAATTACATAAGAAAATTTCGTTTGAGTATCCTGTAATTAGAACTTTAGTAATTAGTAACTTCATAAACGAAAAATCTTGCTAAAGTATCTATCCAGGTGTTTGAAAGGGCAGTGGTAACTGTGGTTCTTATCACTTTTTCAGTTATAAACCGTGTAAAACTCTCACATGCTGTAATAATAATAAAAAAATCGCTACAGCTTAAAGTTATCATATATTACTATACAAATGGTTCTAACCAATGATTTCCACCACTTTTTCAACTACTTATTATTCAGAGGACTTGGGAGCCTAGTGGGTAAAACCGCGATGGGCCTTTGGGGGTTTTTTTAATGCTTTAGGCTATGTTTGGTAGGGCTAGCAATTTCAGACACCACATGATGACAAGATACAAAAATGATACGAGATAAACGAGTTTGGACTGCACGTTTATTAATTGTGTCATAAATGGGTTGTAACGAATAACACAAAAATAAACGGGCTGGAGTCGTGCTAACACGTTAAACACGTCTTAACACGTTTAATTAAACGGGCCGTAAACGTGTTGATACAGCATGACACGACCCGCCTATTTATAACACATTTAAACTTAAAAATAAAAATATTTGAAATATTTATAGTAGGTTAGTATTAATTAGATATTGTGTTTTTGTTAATTTTCTTTATTGGCTTTTTTTAATTTTTTTTTAATTTTTTTTAAATTTTTAGTTAATTAAGTCATAAACGTGTCATATGCGTGTTGTTATTATGTCAACCCGTCACAGCACGTTTAATAATCGTGTCAATAGTGCCGTGCCGTGCCGTGTCAATAGTGCCGTGCCGTGTTCGTGTTTGTATTTCTAGCATGTTTATTAATCGTGTTGTGTTCATATTCAGGCTAAATGTATCGTGCTGTAAACGTGCCGACACAAACACGGCACGAACATGTTTATTGTCACCTTTATCGTTTGGTATTGTTTTGAGAGTTTTTGAAAATATTTTCGCACGTTTTTTGAGGCAAAAATTTTAAAATACTCTCAACACAATTCCAAAAATTTTTTATTTTTTAAGACAAAATCATTTTCATATATTTTAAAAGTATTACGAAACGGGCTAATGTTTAGATCCATTTAATGACGTGATATATTGTAATTGGTCAAACATGATGCTTCTGAGTTTGTGCATGTAATATGAATTCTTCTGTCAAAATATGATGAAAAATTCTACATTTGAATCCTTGGTTTGCCATCAAGTGAATAGTTGATTCTATTTGTTTGGACGAGAAAACTGGCAGCACAAGTTCCATGGACTACAGTGAATCAATTCCGTGATATATACTACAGATGCAGATGAATTTGCTAAAAACCGCGAAAATTTCCTGTATTTATAATTTGTCTTAGTGATCGTCCTTTTTTTCCTACTAGTTTGATGCATCTACGTCGCACGTTTGAGTAATTGATGTAGGTTCTAATAGTGTGTTTTTACATTGTCAATACCACTAATTTTGCTACTTTACTAAGGCCATAAATGCTAAGAAGTGTGGAGTTTAATTTAACGCCCCGATGATTTATGACTTAACGCTAAGATTTGAATGCCATGTCAATGGGTCACAAATCAGCAATTTATTTTTGAAAAACTATTTTTCTTTCGTGTACTCTTATAAATAAGACGTGCTAGGGTTTATTTGTCTAACTCGGAAAATTGAAAGAGACTAGCAAAAAACTTAGAGAAAAAGTAGTGTGTAATTTTCTATTATAACCTTTTTTTTTTCATCATAGTGAATTTCTGTACGGCTAAAAATAGACATAACTCTCGCATATTTTTGCTCTCGGTAGAATTAGAGCGTATAATTCTCAACAATAAATTATGTCCATTGATTATATTTTACTCTTCTTGCAAATATACAGTTTTAAGGAAAAACATGAATATTAATTAATATTAATTCTATGATTTTAGTTGAATTCTTTTTTGACAAGTAATCTTGGCTAGATTTCGTAAGGTTATTAATTTGTAAGTTAAGATCTTTGGTTCATCTTTTCTCTACTCATAATCGCTTGTAAGCCTCTTTCTACTTTGTGTTCTTAAGTATCTTCTCCATTTTAAGCCTTTCCCTTTCATACTTGCTTCTTGTGAGCTTTTTAAAATCTGCCTCGTCAGTGATCTGTTGCATTTTGAGCCCTTTTTTTAGGTCTGTGTGTAAATCAATTACTGTATTTCATTCCATGTATTAGACCAGTTGAGAATAAACTTTCCCACCAAGCTAGCTTCTTTCCTTCTGTGCCCAGTTCCATAGGCTTGAGGGGATCATCCCGATAGGCAAGGTCTGCTTTGAAAAACTCTTGCACTGGTCCTTGTTTTGTAGCAATATGGTTCTAATCTCTTTTGCAAACAAAATCAGAAAGATAATTAATTATCATATTATGGTATAGAAAATGTTGACGAATTGCCTCCTTCGTCTCGCTACTACATAAATGAGCATAGATGTCAGCCGTTAGACGTCGCCCATTATTGGGTGATGTCTAAGACGGCTGTATATGGATGTCGCCTATTTAATCGGGCAATGTTTAAAGGGTCGTGTTTGACTACTCTTTTCTTGAACGTGTCATTTAACTTTTTTAAGATACTGCTGTTAGAAAATAATTTTTCATGTGGGCACATATATGTAATTAAATGTGTTATTTAATGCTATCTTAAAGTAAAGTCTAAATTAAAGTGATATAATTAAGACAAAGTTAAAAAGGCTTTATTGGGTATTAAAATAATGTATGGGTTATTTTATAAATATTATATGTGTGGATACCAATTTGTAATTTTTAGATTTTATGATGGGCGAAACTGAAAATACACTAAAATAACAAAGTTATTTATTCTGGTTATGGTCCCCAATTCATACGTACGTTTCATTCTTCATGTTTTCTCTGAAATCCCATCTTCTTAGAAAATAACAAGGAGTACGTATTGGATTGGAAGGCAATATCTCATATCAATCCAAGATCATGAATTCAGGTACGCTTCCGCAATTTGGTATTATTCTTCTCAATAATTTAACATGAACGATCCTGTAGAATTTTGGTTCAATCCAATCTATCAACTGCTACTTTATCAGGCTACATCTACGAAAACATTGGTGGAAATCTAAAAAATTTTAAAAAGACTGCAAGTTACTAAAAAAAATATCCCACGTTTATTTAAGAGAAAAGAAGAAAGGAACGTTCAAATAAAAATGAGATGCAACACCCATGAGATTTACCTTGAAAACAAAAGAAGAAATTTCCCTAACATCCTTCAACTCATGTGCTGCGCTATGTTCTCCACCAACAAGGTTCTTTGCCAATCTTATGGAATCGGGATTTATGGTTTTATTTAGAAGAAGCAAAAATCAGCAAGGAGAAGCAATTAACTTACCCTCTCTATTCGTCACCATAGCAACATCAGCAAGAAGAAGCCAAAAACAGACTTACAACCAGATTCAAGTTCAAAACAATTGTTTTGTAGTACTAGAAGTGGACATACTTTGCACAGTTTTACTCGAGCATGAGGGCACTTCACCTATTTTTGAGATCTCT
>CAMOHE010040813.1:0-23562 GCA_946598075.1 Artocarpus hirsutus | reverse complement strand
TTCATGATCATGGTTTTATGATGATTTTCTCATGATGATTTTTCATGAAGTATTATTATGAAAGCTTATGCATGTTTTGGATGATAACGTTTTTTTCAAAGTATGAAAGTATAAGTATGTATATATGTATCACCTAAATAAGTGTTGCACACCCAATGAAATGTTAAGTTATGTTATGTTATGTTATATGTCATGTTTGGTTTGGGATTAGCTACCTCTCTCCTCTCATGACGGCGCGCCTATAATGATGATGTTATGGTGCAACACTTGGGCCCTTAAGATAAAATGAATAAGTTTTAATATGGATGATGTAATGAAAGATATGTTCCTATGAAAATGTGCCTAGTGCACTATTATGATGATGATAATGATGAAGTTGATGATGTTTATGAAATGTTTTTAAGTTGTGAGAATTACAATGTACTTACTAAGCATTAGCTTATTCAAAGTTTTACATTATGTTGCAGATAAAGGTAAGAAAGTTTTGGAGTAGATGGAGGACACTGACAGGCGTGTGAGCTAAACAAGAAGATGGTTTGCAAATGGAAGAACGCCATAGAAAGAGATTTTTATGAAATAAGTTTGATTTTCGAATCCGAATATGCTTATGATTTTTTTTTGAATTTTGAGAATATGTCTTAAAACTATTAAGAATGTTTGTTTAATGTAATTTTTATTATTTTATAAATTTTCTTCCACATTTGAAATTTCAAAACTTGTTTTAAAAGAGATTTTTTTTTTTTTATTGTTCGGCTTGCCGACCATTACCGGTCGGACTGCCGAAGAATGTTAATCGGCCTGCCGATATTGTTGATTTTAAAATCCCATTTTGCAAAGCCTCGGGCGGCCTGTCGATGGTTGACCTTCGGCCTGCCGGTCGAGTTCGGCCTGCAGAAATGTGTTTAAGGAATTTCATTTTTGTTTTCAAAAGCTAATTTAATTTTCAATAATATTAGCAAACTATTTACGGGATGTTTATGGAAAAACAAATTGTTATATTTAAATAATTTATAATTTTTGTAAATTGTATAAAAAAAAATACAAATACATATATATATATGGATCCTGGAAATGCTTTTTCAAACTATAATTTCAAATACAAGTTATAATTTATAATAGTTTTGCTACAGTTAATGGTTTAATGAATGAATGTAATGATATCTGTGACGCCCAAAAAGAGGGCGTTACAGTTGTCACGTCCCAAAAGAGCTCTTGTTGAGAGGTGGGCAGCCTAGGATTTAAGTACTGCTCTTCGGTCCTCTACCTAGCCGATGTGGGACTTTTTGTACGTTATATTCTCCTCCACCCAATCGCGTGACGCCCTTTTGTACGTTATATTCTCCTCCACCCAATCGCGTGACGACCCCGTCACTGATCGGCTCCCCTGAGAGTCTCACTGGACCGTAGAGAGTCCACACACCAGGCAGTACCCCGCTCTGATACCACTTGTCACGTCCCAAAAAAGCTCTTGTTGAGAGGTGGGCAGCCCAAGACTTAAGTATTACTCTTCGGTCCTCTACCTAGCCAATGTGGGACTTTTTGTACGTTACATTGTGCTGTCTTTTCATTGTGCGAGTAAATCTTGTACAATAATTGTTATACTTTACATAATATGATTACATACTAATAGCCTCTTAAAAAAAAATAGATATAGAACAGTCTTTTTAGGAAAGATAGAGTATAATTTTAGGGGTGACCAAGCAGATTTTTTATAAAATTTAGTATACAAAATTAAAAGAAAAAAGTTTAAAGGGTTGATTATCTCTTGTCTGTATATAACTCTGGCCCTCTCTTTTGTTTGTTAAAAGAGTTATATCATAAATGGTCCCTCAATTTTAGTTTCAGTCCCAATTATTTGGCCCATAACATATAAATTTACATAGTATTCTAGCCTAAAACAATGCAAAAATTTCATAGTTGGCCTCTTTATTATATTTTCTTCCGCGAATGGATACATGCATGACACATGACCATCGCGAAGAAAACAAAAAAATAAAGAAGGAAACCAGCTATAATCTTTACCCTCAACTCCACCATAAGATGAAGAGTTTAAATCACCGACCCTAAATTATTAAAAATAAAAAAGGAGGGGGCTAAATTTGCTCTTTTATGCTCCACAACAACGTGCGCTCATAGCCATTGTCGTGGCGATATTTTCTCCTTTTCTTGAAAATGACCTAAAAAGGAAAAATTTTAAAGGCATCCCGCATTATGTTCATGTGATTTGCTTCCTTTCATGTTTAAATTAAACTTTATTTTTACAATGTTCAGGATAATGTACTATATAAAAGTAGATATTATTGGGAGCCAAATTGCAGTAAGGTTATAATACAGGGGCTAAGCAAGCTTGCAGCAGCCCCAAATCGAAAAAAATTTATAATTTCTTCTCTCAACTACTGTATAAAAGATTATTAGATTTCATTCGACTTTAGGCTAGATAATCTCAAATGTCTCGTTTCTCATAAGATCAGCTTTGGGCTTCTATTACTTGATAGTTTTTCTAACAATGAGGATTACTAAATCAGTTATGTATATATTCAAAGTTTCTTCTGAATCTATATTGATCAATTGCTTATATATTAGTTTTAATTTTTTACGTAATGGATCAGTCTACTTTTAAAATTATAAATGTGTTTTTTGAATTTGCAAATCTTGATTCACTTTCATATTTTGCACACCTTGTCAATGAAAAAAGAAAGAGACAAAACACAAAGATAAATATCTTTTTCCAAAAAATAAGTATAGAAGATTTCTAAAGATGAATTAATTTTTATATAATAATGTGATACTGATGAAATAAATATTTTGATAGAATTAAGCCATAAAGTTCTTTCAAAGTTGTATTGGATATTTTATAGTCTTGATTTGATTTTTCCGAAATTACTTATGTCGAAACCTCTTCAAAAAGGCTTTCTATCTAGTTGGCAGAAACTAGCTGGATTGATAAACACTGGAAAAAAAAATTAATTTTTTACTTGTGAATTTGAAAAAAATAAAAAACAAAGTTAAACGTTACAACATTAATGTTACGAATTACATATTTGTAAATTCTAAATAGCAAAATGAAACTGTGTCTTTGACATTGGTGACGTGAATTAGAGGGATACAAAAGGATGACAATTAAGATAAACAAAATATCTAGTGAAAAACATTTATCAATATAAATATAAATGATCCTTGAATTCTTCTAGGACGTCATAAAAAAGTAATGACAACATCTATAGTTAATGCATAAACAAATATCATCTTTATTTTTATGGGTTTTAACTCATTACTCATAAAATTGTGACCCAATTTAAATATGTGTTTTTAGGTTAGATCCTACTATTTTATCAATAACTGGGTTAAAACCTAATCAGGTTAAATAGGATGCTCTTGCTAAAAATGGTGCCAGCTCGACTTCATTGAATCTATCTAGGAATGACCATTACTTATAGAGTCTTTGAGAGAGTAGTTTAAACTATTAGTTTAGGTTTAAGAACTGTAGCAAGTAAGAGTTTTATATTGAAGCTTTTTACTGTAATATGTGAAAATTTTACACTGTTTATCATTTAAACCATTGGTTTAAATTACTCTTTCAAGCAACCTATTAGTTTTTCCCTCTTGCTTAAAATGCCCGCAAAAAATAAAAATAAAAAATAAAAAAAAACAAAGGGAAACAAAAACAAAGCAAAAACGTTAAGTCTCACATCAAAATGTAATTGTGGTGTTTGAATCTGTACGTGCACCGCGTTTTGTAGATCATGTAATTCCTCAATGCCATCATATCACGAACAGAATATCAAGATTCAAAGGAAATCTTTCCTTGTGCGCGTAAGCTTTTCTCGTGATGTGCAGCAACATTCACTAAAAAGCGTTGTACCATTTTTTCGATGGGGAAATTTATACTAAATGGGGGTTAAGATTATTGTTTGACAATTAAGCATAAAGTGGTGTTCCTACTCTATTAATTTGGGACGTTATTATACAGTGCGGGCCAGTCTAGGATTCTATTTCTAACTGTTGGAATTTAGTTAAAATCAAATTTAATATTAATAAGTTAGTTTTTTAGTACTTACCGTGAAACTTTAGTTTAAATTTGTTGTTTGTTTTTCTTATCTTATTATCGGTCTTTTGTAATATTAAAATGTCATGCAATCAACATTTAATGTGATCACATAATAATCTCGAAATATTAAAAATACTTGAGCAATTAAATGAGCATATGAGCATCAAAATGTAGATTTTAATTGTATGACTTACTTTAATTTAAATTTTGATAGTTTAACTTGTTCTTATTCTCGGGCTCTTTTATTTTTAAAACTTTCGTGTAATTATGTTAGGATCGCATTCTAGTTATTGTTTATATCAGTTTTTTCCTTTCGAAGTTCATTAAAAATGAGAAATTAAAACTTCAAAAAAAAGTGTCAAATAATAGTTTATTGACCAACCAATGGGATAGAAAATGGAACATCAAATTTAACTCTAATGTTGGACACGACCATATAAATAGTTGTGGGTCCCACATGCATGAAAACTCACAAGTAGAACTATTACAATGTTGCCCTACTTCAGCATAACTCTTAAATAGCACAGATAAAATATTAAAATATCATACATCGTGGTGGTGAAACACTAGGGGCGCCCATGATCCCTTTGTTCGATGGGCTTCGGTTTGTAAATTGCAGAGAAATGTCATAGCAATGAGGAATAAAGTGTCTTCAATATTCTAATTAATATCTTGAAATTAAGTAATTGGTGCAATTTCCTTGCTGACTACGAGTAATTTGTAAGGAATCTTGATACAAGGCAAAGACTTCCAAATACAAAACTACGGATGCAAAGAGTACAAGATTTACCAAAACAATGTCATAACTGTGCTTAAACTCTTGCAACAATGTTGTAAAGATCATAAAGTAACTATTTAGGCGTCCGGGGAATAAGTTTGAACAAAAAAAAAAAAGTTTGATTCAAACGAGTTTTACTATTATTTTTGTTCATAAAATTTAAATTATTGTAATTCAAATTTAAATTTTTTGATTCATAGGGTATTTAAAAGGTTAGTAAAATCGTTGGTTAGAATCATTTTTATTGTTGCATATGAGAACTTTATATTGTAATAATTTTTATTATTATTATTATTATAGTATGTAAGAGCTTTTACTATTTATAACTAAAAAAATGATAAAAACTACCCCTTTCACCGCTTTCCAAACACCCTGTCAGAACTCATTTCTTCATTGTACTACTAGGTGACAGATTCTACCGTCTGTACAGGTAAAGGGGAAAAGAAACTACAGTACGAACACGGCTATAAATTTATTAGCATAACTTAATGCTGTCTATATATAACAACTCCTAACACTTGATTCTTCAAAATCCATTCCAGTCCTCAAACCCTTGAGACGTAATTCCCAGCACTTTGGCCATTAAGCGCCAAATCTTCTTCTACTTCCTCATAATTCATAAACTTTCTGTCTCCAACTTCTCTACTCAACCCTCCAATCTTTTTACTCATTTCCGTTTGTTAACTTGATCTTTTCCCCACCCACCAACATCCAAAAAAACAAACCTTCCAATATGCTATTTAGTATTGCTTTGTGAAATACAACTATATAAAAATTAGGTCCTTCTTTAGTGGAAAAACTCAACGGTAGTGCACGTTTTTAGATTATTAAGTCTAATTACAATTATCTTTTTGTTTTTTTTTTTTTTTACATATCTGACGGCCAAAAAAAGGGTATACATTGAAGTTTTTTTTTTTCTTGTGTTGCTACACTACTAATACTATTTCTCCTTTTGCATAAGCTAAAACACCATGTCAAGCGATGAGATTTCACTTGTTGTGCCCAATACTTCTATCAAAAGGTGGCACATAGCTTTTGCTGTCATATACTCTTCTAGAGCCTTTCTATCTCTCAATAAAAAAGATTCAATTTTAGCCAACAAAAAATGTGAAGTGCTCTTGCACTCTCCTTCCGAAACCGTTGTCTTTGTCCAGCCAAACAATGAGTTTATCAACGTTGAGAAAACAAGCCTCAGTCAACTTCTCAAGGAGAAAAATCTGGACCAGCTTTGCGCTCTCGGAGGCATTCGTGGCATAGCATGGGCGCTAGAGACCGACACCAAGCTTGGTATCCGTGGAGAGGACGATGATATTGCTCGGCGAAAGGAAGCATTCGGTTCAAACAAGTACAATAGGCCTCCTGCGAAGAGCTTCTTCCATTTCATGTGGGAAGCCTTTAAGGACGTCACCATTGTCATACTCTTAGGCTGCGCCGTGCTTTCTCTTTCATTCGGCATCAAAGAAGACGGATTAAAAGAAGGATGGTACAATGGCGGAAGCATCTTGTTTGCCGTCTTTCTTGTTGTCGCCGTGTCGTCCTTGAGCAACTACAGGCAGAGCAGGCAATTTCACAAGCTGTCCAAAGTGAGCAACGATATTCAAGTTCAGGTCGTGAGAACCGGCCGAAGGCAACATATTTCGATGTTTGAGATCGTTGTTGGAGACGTCGTTTGCTTGAAGATCGGTGACCAAATCCCTGCAGACGGATTGTTCTTAGACGGGTACTCATTGCAAGTTGACGAGTCGAGCATGACAGGGGAAAGCGAGCACGTGGAGATCAATAGCAAGCAAAACCCCTTCTTGTTTGCCGGGACGAAAGTGGTTGATGGTTATGCTACAATGCTTGTAACTTCAATTGGATTGAGTACAACTTGGGGACAAATGATGGGCCGAATTAGTCTTGATTCGAGCGAGCAGACGCCTTTGCAGGCCCGGCTAAACAAGCTCACTTCATCAATAGGCAAGGTTGGTTTGACAGTTGCGCTTCTTGTTCTTTTCGTGTTGTTAGTCCGGTACTTCACCGGAAACACAAAAGACGAGAATGGAAATAGAGAATTCAACGGAAAAAGGACTCATTCTGAAGATGTGATAAACTCTGTGGTGGGAATTGTGGCTGCTGCAGTTACCATTGTGGTGGTTGCCATTCCAGAAGGTTTGCCATTGGCAGTGACTCTCACTCTTGCTTATTCAATGAAGCGGATGATGGCCGATAAGGCTATGGTGAGGAAGCTCTCTGCTTGTGAGACCATGGGCGCCGCCACCACGATTTGTACCGACAAAACCGGCACTCTCACACTAAACCAAATGAAGGTGACAGAGTTTTGGCTTGGCCAAGAATCTGTTGGAGAAGAAACTTATCGCTCATTGCTTGATTCTTGTGTTGTTGATTTGTTACGCGAAGGAGTTGCTCTGAACACAACCGGTAGTGTTTGCAGGCCTAGTTTAGGGTCAAAGTTCGAGTTTTCGGGAAGTCCAACGGAGAAAGCCATTCTTTCGTGGGCTGTTGAGGAGCTGAATGCCGACGTGGAGCAGTTAACAGGGAGCTGCAGCATCTTAAATGTCGAAACGTTCAATTCGGAGAAAAAGCGAAGCGGGATTTTGGTAAGAAGGAATGTGGACGGCACAACACATGTTCACAGGAAAGGAGCAGCAGAGATGGTACTGGAAACGTGCTCTAGTTATTATGATTCTTGTGGAACTATCAAACATTTGAGTGAGAAGGAAAAGAAGAAATTCAAGCGGATTATTGAAGGTATGGCGGCGGGTAGTTTGAGATGCATTGCTCTTGCACACAAACAAGTTCAAATTGAAGAAAAGAATAATGATGATGAAGAAAGAAAAAAGATAGCAGAGGAAAGGCTGACCTTAATAGGACTATTGGGTCTTAAGGATCCTTGCAGACCGGAGGCGAGGGAAGCGGTGGAAGATTGTCGACGAGCGGGGGTTAGCATCAAAATGATCACAGGAGACAATATTTTCACTGCAAAGGCCATAGCTACAGAATGCGGCATTCTTAGGCCTGATCAAGACATGTCGAGCGGAGTTGTAATAGAAGGATCAGAGTTTCGAAATTACACTCCAAAGGAGAGAATGGAAAAAGTTGACAAGATTTGTGTCATGGCTAGATCATCTCCTTTTGATAAACTTCTCATGGTACAATGTTTGAGACAAAAAGGCCATGTAGTTGCGGTCACAGGCGACGGAACGAATGACGCACCCGCGCTTAAGGAAGCCGACGTAGGGCTTTCGATGGGGATTCAGGGAACAGAAGTTGCGAAAGAGAGCTCGGACATTGTCATTTTAGATGACAACTTTGCTTCCGTGGCCACGGTTTTGAAGTGGGGAAGGTGCGTTTACAACAACATACAAAAGTTCATCCAATTCCAACTAACCGTAAACGTCGCGGCACTTGTCGTCAACTTCGTGGCTTCAATCTCAACCGGCGAAGTCCCGTTAACGGCTGTTCAGCTGTTGTGGGTGAACTTGATCATGGACACACTAGGTGCTCTGGCTCTAGCCACGGAGCAGCCAACAAAGGAACTCACCGAGAGGCCGCCCGTGGGTCGATCCGAGCCGTTGATCACCAACATCATGTGGAGGAACCTCCTTGCCCAAGCATTGTATCAGGTAACAATTCTCTTGAGCATACAATTCAAGGGCAAATCTATATTTGGAGTGAGTGAGAAGGTAAAGGACACTTTAGTGTTCAATATGTTTGTGCTTTGCCAAGTTTTCAATGAGTTCAATTCAAGGAGCCTTGAGAAGAAGAATGTGTTTAAAGGGATAGAGAGGAACAAGTTGTTCTTGGGGATTGTTGGAGTGACAATAGTTTTTCAAGTGATTATGGTTGAGTTTTTAAAGAGGTTTGCAGATACTGAAAAATTGAGTTTGGGCCAATGGGGCTTGTGTGTTGGAATAGCAGCTCTTTCTTGGCCAATTGGATGGGTTGTCAAGTGCATACCAGTTCCACATAAACCACTTTTAAGCTATTTAGGATAGACAATTTTTCCTCTATGGTGTATTGTTATATGTACATGTGTATTTCTATGTGTGCCAGTATTTACTTACTGTCTAGGCTTTATTTTTTTTTTTTCAGTCCCCTTTGTCTCTTTTTAATTCATACTGACTATTATTATCAAAACTTATGTATTCTCCTCTCAAAGAGAACATTGTCTTTTTCTTTCTTTTTTTTTTAAAGCAATTTGATACTTCAACACATAAAAAGACTCGATCTATGGTTTATTATAACCAGTGGAATATTTTATGTGGAAAACAAGAAGCTTTCTTAATTTATTTAGGGAAGTTTTTTAGGGTGGATGAAACCCACTTATTGAATTACAATTTAAATTATAATGGATATTATAGCATGTAAGAGCTTTATACTATAACAATTAGAACTAATAAGTTATAACGACGTAGTTAAATAAAACCATAATTGCAGTTAATGGTCGAATAGAGTAGGTATGACTGACACACTAACCCCAATTGAAATTCCCCTTTTTTAGATCCCTTTATTTAGATTTACTGATAATAGTTATATAGTTCCTTGGTACGTCTGACATTGCGAAACTAGAAAGAAGTTTCTCATGAAGGAAGCTTCTTTCCTGATAAAAAGGAACTGGACAAACGGTGGACAATGAGCAAACACACAAAGTAGAACATGTGAAAAATCAAAAATAAATCAGAACCATTTTTTGAGCCAATATAAAAAGACGATAAAAATGGGATATTATACGTTACATTTTAGTCTTCCTAAGAACAAGAATGATATAGAATGGATGACTAATGTATAAATTATAAATGTTTGTAATTTTTAGCAAAGTGTTATATGATGATACAAACATTAAGTACTAATGATTTATAAGTTGTTTAGCAGGTGGCTAGAACTTAACATGTGAGAGCTTTATACTAACGATTTTTATTATTATTACTGTAGCATATGAGAACTTTACACTTTTTATAATAAAAAAAGTAGTCTAAACTGTGATTTGGACCAACTTGCTAAAAGAGGCTATTAGTTTGCTACATTCATTTCCCAAAAATCTGAAAGGATACATCCACAAGACATAAAAACAATGGAATTAACATTCGTTTCAAATGAAGAGTGGAATTTTTAATCGACTTATTAAAATTATTCCTCTTTTTGTATCAAGAGTGATCCTTATTATTTTTTCTTTTATAATTGGGCTACTAAAAGAATTTTTTTCTTGGACTATCTCTTTCTAACTAATTATCCCACGCAACCATTTCAACAATTTTTTTCTCCTAAATAAATACTTTTTTCATTGTTTCTATTTGCTAAGTTCTCTTCAATATGTTTTTATTTAAATACTTTTTCGCGTGTACATGTTATTACTTTTTTTTTTCTGATTAATATAACTTTAAGAGTAAGGCTAAGGCCCCTCCCAAGAACCACCTGGCACACATATGGCTGCTGACTTGATTGTTTGTGGGTCCCCTTATCATTTTAATTTTTAAAAATTAATTAAACAGGTCTAACATATTTTTTACACAACTATGGGCCCACTATCAAGTATTTTCACTCACTTCTCTTCTTATTCCATCTCCTTCGTTGGGTCCACCAAGCATTTTCGACGATATCAAAGTAAATAAATTTCCAGCTTTAATCCTTCTTCCTTTCCTTTTTTCTTCCTCCTCCCTCCCGCCTATTATCTTCTCTGAAAATTCCGCTTGAATTAGGTAAATCAGATTTGAAAATTTTCTTGAATCTATCCTGTTTGATATTATTTTGAGTGTTTTTAAAAATGATTTTTACGTTTTTTGAGAAAAATTTTAAAAACATTCTTGCATAATTTTTAAAATATTTTTATTTTCTAAAATATTACCATTTTTATCCGTTTTGAAACTGGGGATTGTATTTTTGAAAGTTTTCTCAAACTATTTGGTGGAGGTCTGAGAAGACCCCAAATTTGCCAAACAGCAGATTGACTTAATTTTTTTTTAGATCCAAAATTGTGACGAATGGTAAGTTGTCTTGATCCTGACCTTGTTCTGCGGCTACGAAGGCAAAGGGACCAAACACCGCCATCCCCTTTGCCTTCGTAGCCGCGGACGCTCTTCTCCTTCGCAGGCTCACAGAAGTTCGGCGTCCTTCGTTGCAGGCTCACAAGGCGCACCAAAGTAGCAGCTTGCTTCGCCCTTCTTCCCTCTCCGGCTCTCTGTCGCGCGGCCTTTATTTCCAGTAGGTTGAATTTCCTCCCTCTTTAATTGTTTTATTTCAAGTTTTCAAAGTATGATTGTTGTTGATTGTTTTTAAATTGTTATGTATTTTTTATTTTAATCGTTTTCTGTTTTTTTTTTTTTTTTCAATTGAAATTTTCAGATTATATTCATTGGTTTGGGAACATACAAAGTACAAACTTGTTTAGAATCACTGGGGTAAAATTATTAGATTACAATATATCAGAGTTCTCCATGAATAAAAAAGGAAGTATTGTTCTTGTGCCAACCGTGGACACTGGTAGGGTTGCGTACTACCCTTCGTATTTCATTCATTTGTTTTTGTTAATATCTGAATAATAAATTTGAAGATTTTAGGTCAAATTGTATGTTATTTTTACAGTATGATACTTGTCTTCAGCTATTAAATTGAGCATTACAGTTAGAAAATTAGATAAGCTTTTTTTGGTGTATTTTGGTAAAAAAGGCGCCTATCTAAATTCCACTAACTGTTGTCTCGTTCTCTAATGTTTTCAAAACATGATATAGAAAAGCAAGAAAAGAGAAAAAAAAAAAAAGTAGGTACAAAAAGGTGGACAAATGCAAGTTTGATATTTGCTTTTGAGATGTCATTTATGTGCTTGTTGGGCTTTATTATTATTATTATTATTAATTGAATTTAGTCTCAATCTGTGTGTTGATTCTGATTTGGTTGTATGTTAGGGGGGGAGAAGATGCCACTGGGGTTGTTATTAGGTTTGGGAAGGGCGTTTAGGAGAAAGAGAACATCATCACTGCAAATTCTCTCTTCAAAGCGGGCTCCAAGGGATTACTATAAGGGAAAGAACTGCAGGCCAACAGGGTTTCATACCCGCAAAGGTTTGATTGCCTATCTTGCTTATATCTAAACTGTTGTTACAAATTTATGTGAAGTTTTGGTTTGTGGTGTGCAGTCAGTTACTCCATTAGTGATTTCTTCCTGGAAGTTTGAATGAGGAAACTATCATACTAAGGATCTAATACTAACTTCTTAGTGATAATTCCTTTCGAGTTTTTTGATTGTCCAATCGCTTATTAAACTCTTTTTTCTTGCCCTCAGAATGTGGATGTAGGATGCCTCATATATATAATTCACAAGTTCGTCTGCAAGATTTCTTCTTAGTTATGTTATAGTTGAAAATTGGTTGTTCTTTGCTGTTTGATGGTCTCTTAACTTGAAGCTGAGTTAGGTAGTACGGGGAAATTTAAATTTACTTTCATTTGGAGTGTAGTATCATCGTTCCAAACCCTCTTCACAATTCAAGTTTGGATATCGGGGAGCAAATACACAGAAACAATTTCAAAACACCAAGCTCACAATCCTAGGATGAGAACCATCCTTGGGCTCTATAACAACCTGCTGCTACAACATGAAACACAGCGTTCAGGGAAAGGAATTGCAAAGCTCTTAAACGACACCAAAAGAACTGAGAGACTAAAGAGTTTCCAACAAAACCCAAGGACAAGAACTTAATCTAATAGGCACAAAAACGACACCTAAATGCCCTATTTTTCCAAACACTTGAAATTCCCCTGAGTCAGAACCTCAACATTTTTCTTCTGATAACAGATGTGATTACAGATCTATGACCTATAATTTATACAGAGAATATGTTGTCCTTGATTCAGTGCTTGCTTAGAAGCCTAGCCTAGGTTTGCTTTTATTCCTTTAAACCAGCTCGCTACCTAATCTCCCACATTTGTACTGCTAATTTAGTTGTTCAAATGTATTTCTGGTGACAAGGTAGTTTGTTTTCTGCCCATAGCAATGAACTGAATTTGGCATAACTACATTGACGTAAAAAAATGATCCTGGCAATTCCTGTAAATTTGTTCGTTCTTTTTTCAGAATTTTCCTGCGTCATCCAGTGTTCCTAGTAGTGGTCAATTAAGAAGTCCTCTACACAGATGGGGCAATGGGACTAAGAGATTGCTAGTTTTATGACATGTTTAAGTAGGGCTGAGAATAGCACACAAATCAAACGATGCATTAATAAAATCACATTCAAAAACTGAAAACATATAATGTCCCTGAATAGCTGTTAAAATATTTACTCTCTTCTGGGAATTCTCGGTGAAGTGATATTATAGAATATGAATATATATCATGCAAGCACAAAATTAGTGTGCTGAAGATGTGGACACATTTCCTTGGAGTTCTTTCCCGTGGTATCTTGAGAGCTATTTCTTGTAGGATAAGAAGAAAAATGATTTCGAATTGATATTATTGTGACTTAGCAGCTTAAGATATATGGTTTTTGTATGATGCTTAATTGTCAAATATAATACTCCAGAAGGGGGATGCGGCAGTTCATGCTAGTTGCGCGATGTTTTGTTACTGGGAATCACGTTATGAACTAGAAACTATGAATTGATGAATTCATTATATGTGTTAGAAATGTAATGCGAAAGAACTGTTGCTGCAGGCGGGTATGTTGTGGTGAATGAAAAGCTACCAAATTATGTAGTCCCTAACCTGACTGACTTCAAGGTACTGCCTTCTTTCTCTTGGCACAAAAGTTAGGGTTCGCTTCATTCTATTTCTTGTCGCGTATGGACGGGAGAAAAATAGGTCTATTGATATTGACGGCCAAGAAAATCTTTCTAAACACTATAACTTCAGACAGATCTTATAAAACTGAATGTAAAAAATCTGTTCTCCAAATTGATATCTTCTACTGCTGTCCTTATTTTTGCAGTCGGTTTGGGACTTAAATTTCCTTGCATGTTCAGTGAGCATAAAATTTTAATGAGACCCTTGAAGGACAATTCACTCTCGATTACTCAAAGAATTTTTAAATATGTTGTACTCAAACGTTCAAAAAATATTCTATACAATGTCTATATTTATGCATATATGAGTAGTTAGCCTTTGAAGTGGTGGTTTATATTCTTCTCTACGTGATAATTTGCGTTGTCAGTGATAAGAATTTTACCTTTATACTACTAGGGTTACTCTTAGTCGTTGAATACAGATACTATACATTTCGTTTAAGTTTCCTTATTCATGTGTTTTGTTTGGAACTAGGAACTCATGCAATTCCTCTCTGTTTTGCAGCTAAAGCCTTACGTCTCACAGTGCCCAATAGTTAAAACTGCGGAGGCAGATGGTGCTGCAAAATAATCTGGTGTTAGTGCTTTTGACTCCCAATTATTTTGCCTTGAGAATTTTATGTTATAAAAGAGTAATTATGAGAAACACTATAAATCTTTCTTCGATATGAAATTTATGCTTTTTCTTTTTTTTTGGCTCATGCGATGTGAAATATATGTGAACTTTTGAGATATATATATATGTATATATATGTTAGCACTGTTTGAAATTGAAGAAACATATCACTGATTGTTCATTTGATATAAATTTCATGTATAACAAGGAGACGAGTGAGAAGGGGCTCTCTTAACATTTGCATAGGTGATGGTGTCAAGTGAACTGTGTTGTATTCTTTTTGGTCCATAGCATTAGGACTAGGTTTGGATTACCCATAACTTTTTGCTTTGGAGTAGCTAAATTTTTGGGGATGACCTCCAAGTTATAGAAGGAATAATGGAGCCACAAGCTCCCATAAAAAGAGGTAGATAGTAGATATACTATTACTGGTTGGAAGATATCCGCGTTATGTCTCATTAAAATTTCCACGAAGGTCTAGAATATGGGGGGCTTGCATTCGTTGTTTACCCAAATTTAGAACGCATTGCCTCCTGGATGTGTCAAAAGGATGTAAGCATAAAACAGATTAAGATCATCCACAGAATTATGCAAGCCTAATCTTTAGTGGCTTTTTTTTTTTTGGCTGATTAGTGTTGCTGCTGCTTTATCTTCCGTTTCAGTTGTGGCCCTTCACTTTTTGATAGGATTGGTTACCTCCACATGTCTGCCAAGTAATTTGTTGATGACACACACACACACACCACGCACACTAATACCAACAATGGTAAATTCAGATTACAAAGCCGTTAGCAAAAAAAGAAGCAGCAGCAAACAGAAAAGAGAGTAGAATAATCTTTAGCAAGGTGAGGCCTACTTCTGAGATCTTCAAAAATCATTTCTCTATGGCAATTCAAAAAAGAATATTTTTATAGTAAGGTCTTGTATCGATATTGCATGTTGCCAACTGCGAAATAAGACAAAAATCACATCAAGATAAAAGTAAAAATAAAAAAGTCTACGGAACAAATAATTTTTAATACAAATCTGACGAGTAGAAAACATAGCCTTATTACTAGTGCAGTTTTTGTCATAGAAATCTCTTCTTTTTTAAAAGAAAAAAAATAAAAAGAAAAGAAAATAAATGCTTTTCATTTGGACGGTATGTGAGAAAAAATTGGTCTCGTGGGGGGTGACATTCATGCTTTTATCACGCACTCTGACCCCGCCCAGGGAGGGGTTTAAGAGTGCTATGAAAATAATGGAACTTTGTGAGGGGAAGGAACTTTTGATATTAATTATAATCTAATTGCTTCAAATCTGATTATAGAAACAACATTTGAAATTTTCGTAATTTTCATGTTGTTGTAAACTTCCTTAGTGCGTTTACCTTTTTTATTAGTTTGCACAATAAACGAATGGAGTTTTCTTTTTATAGTCACTGATAAAAATTATTGGCAGTTTGGCATTGATGTCAAAATAACTCAAAATAATAACTCAATTTATTATTTTATACCATAGGAGATTCATCCAAGATGTCAAAATAGAATTACTGTTGAATGGGCAATGATACCTTAGCAAATGTGTAGACAAGGGTATGGACATCATTATAGAAAATTTTTCGCTACATATATTAAGTAAATTTGAAATATGTAGTTTGAAGGAAATTTTAAGCATGAAGTGTGCTGTAATATAAGTTAAGTGTGAAGTCTAAACTATTTTGGAAACAATATTGTAATAATTATATATGAAAAATGAAAAAGTTTTATACATATAAAAAAATGTTTCCTAATTTTCATAGCTAAATAAAGTATTAAGGAACAACTCAAAAGACTCGGGTTGTTATATGTAATGAGAAATTCATTTTATTTATTTATTTATAAATGTCATTTACAAAATATCATACATTTAAGGGCATCTATCCTAATAATAGAATGGATGACTAACGTATAAATTATAAATGTTAGTGATTTTGAGTAAAGTGTTACATGATACGAGCATAAGTACTCATGATTTAGTTTGCTACATTCATTTTCTAAAATATCTGAAAGGATACATCCACAAGACATAGAAACAATGGAACATTCATTTTGAATCAAAACTTAACGTAGGAGGTGGTTATAGATATAACTTAGCGGTAAAATTATACCCGATTTTACCTAAAGTTAAAGAGTTCGAATCTCCATTTACAAGTTAAAAAAAAAAAAAAAAAACTTACCATAGGAGAGAGAATATTGAATCGACTTTTGCTAATTAAAATTAATCCTCTTATTATATTAGGAGTGATCCTAGTAATTTTTTTTTAATAATTGGCCTACTAAAATAATTTTTTTTTCTAGGACAATCTCTTTGTAACTAGTTTTTTCATGCAACCATTTCAACAATTATTTTCTTATAAATACCTTTTCAAATTTTGTTTCTATTTGCTAATTGTCTTAAATATATTCTTATTTAAAGACTTTTTCACGTGTACATTATTATTTTAATTTTTTCTTATTAAAATAACTTTAATGCCTTTACTTAAGTATTTTTTGCCGTTTAGTCCTTCAAAAAATATACAACACTTATAAATATTAATTTTTTTACTATGTTAAAATTATTTTTTCTTAAATGCATCCCTAAGTCCACCTTTGTTCTTGTGTCATACCCTTCTATATTGTTTTTATGTTGCTTTCTTTAATCATATTTTTCTCCTTTTTTTGATCTTTTTTTCCTTTTCCTTTTAACTTTATATCCAATTTCTTTTCTTCCCCTCTTTCATCTTTATATTTTAGAGTGAGATGTCAAATGAGCCAGCCCAGCCTATTTAATTTAAGCCTAAAAGTACCCATATCGTTTCTAGATCAGTCCATTTATTTTGTTGTGTCATGCTAGGCTCGACTCATTTAGTTTTAATATCGTCAAACCCAGCCTAGGGTCCATCTATTAATGGGCTATGCCCATAACGTGCTTGGGCCATGCTCATGCTCATGCCCATATCGGTGTTTGTGCTTTTAGCTCTTAATGTGTTTTTGTTACACCTAGCGGTAAATTTATCAAAAAAAAGGAAAAACAATAAAAACACCAAATCTTAACAAAAGAAAGTGCATTTTGATAAAATTGCCTCATTAAAATCTTTACCAAGCAAAACCGATTGGGATAAAATTTTGACAAAGAAAAATAGTGCAATTATAAAATACATAATTAAAAAATATTTATTAAAAATCTATTACATGATCAAATCTTTAGAAATTTAAAACTTCTTTGTACAAAAATATTTATAAAATATAAAATATATTAGTAAAATCAGTTCTAAATTGCATGTTCTAATCGTGTGTGCAGTTGGACCCCTATCATGCTTTTAACGTACTTGTACTCGTGCTCGTGCTCATGCTCGTTCATCTTATGCCCTTAATGTGTTTCGTACTAAAATTGTATCAAGCTCAATCCATTTAATAAACAAGATGGGCTAAGCCCATTTGATAATCGTATCATGCGGTGTCTGTTTTTTAACGTACTGTGTTTGTATCAGCCTGTTTTGATGTTTGTGAGCAAAACAAAGGCTTAACTACAAAATCCGCTGAAGTCGCACCATACCATGCGGTGGTGTGGTTTTCTTTACTTCATGGTTTAGTTTAGGGTCTAATTAGTATTTAAATGTGTGATGAAGTTTGATTTGCAGTTTGAAAATTTTTAAAGCGGCAATGAATTAAACCATACCACATGTCTCCACTAATGATATTTTTAAATAATTTTTGTGCATGTTCAGTATTTGTGGCAAATTTTGTCACCATATTAATAATTTTTTTATTCTTGCAAAATAAAATCCTACACATATATATTTTAGCAAGAAAAAAAAAAAAAACCAAACCACTTAGGTATAGAAACCATCAATTTTTGACACTTATATTTTTTTTTCCCTTAAGGACCTGTTTGGTACATTTTCAAAACAGTTTTCACGTTGTCAAATAATTTTTTTTTTTTTCTGGAAATGACTCCTAAATAGAGTTGTTTAGTATTTATTTTTCAGGACTCATACAGTTTAGAAACAGTCTTGGTATTTGTGAAGGAAAAAAAGGCCCTAAATTTGTTTTCTATTTTCCTGTTTCATTTTCTAGGACTTAAAAACAGTTCTATAATAAAAAAAATTATTTATTGATTGTTGATTAGTAAATAATGAATAATTAGTAATTAAATATTCATTATAATTATTAATTTTGTAATAAATTACGTCTATATGTTTTCAATAGCGCTCTCAACTATTGATTTTCTCATAAATACTATTTCTCTAATTTGTCTTTGTTGAAATAATGTTTCTTAAATGCATCCTTACTTTAATATTTCTCTACAGCCCTTTCAACTCTATTTTCTCATACTATCCCTGATTAATTTTGACTAAGTTTGTTTTTTAAATATTGTCTACTTGAATGTGTGTGTGTGTGTAAATACACACAATCAATCAAGACATTTTTTTTTTTTTTATGAGAACATGCATTTACTTTTTATTGTAATTTTGTAGCCTGAATAGCATCTGCATATTTTGTTTACAAAAGTAACAAACATTATATCAGAATCAATAACTGACCTAGTTAGACTTCAATTAAAAAAATATATACTTTAGTGAGGACACACTTGAAAAAAATTATTTCAACAAAAAAAAAAATAGAGAAAAAAATAATTTCAATGAAATACTTTTAAACTAATAATATTTGTACAAAAAAAAAAAAGAAGAGTAAAAAAGAGAAGGAAAGACTTCAGCACAAAAAGGGAAAAAACAAAACTAGAAAATAAATAAAGAAAAGAAATGAAGAATAAAAAAGTAAAACTCTCTTTCATATTACTTAGTAAAAAAAATTAACAGAGGCAAATTAGAGAATAATTATTTTGGAGTATACACGAAAAAAATTGTATCCAAGAGTATTGAAAGAGAAATATGTTTTAAGCAAGATAAGTACTTATAAGTGAAGCATTTGAAAATTAAAATATTTAGAGGATGAAAAAAATATTTAAGTAGAAGGCACTTTTGAGAAAGGATTTTTTAATTGAGCATGTAGATGAAAAACTTATTTTGATGGAGCAATAACTTCTGCATTCTTTCTTTATAAAAGTAACAAACATTATATCACAATTGATATATTGGTTAGACTTTAATTAAAAAAATTATACTTTAATATGAGGATACGGTTGAAAAAATATATTTTTCAACACGAAAAAGTTAAAAGAAAAAAATAATTTTAATGAAAAACATTTTTAAATAATAATATTTTAACTAGGAAAACAAAAAAAAAGGATAAAAAGGGTAAAAAAGAAGTGGAGGACAGACTTCAGTACAAAAAAAATAAATAAATAAAGAAAATAAATGGAGAATAAAAAGGTCAAATAAAATAGTAAAAAATATTTTAAAATAATAATATTTTAATTGAGTTAAAAAATTTATTTGATGAGGTACATTCAGAATTAACTTTTCAATATTTTTGGGGTCGAAGGAGCAAAATATAAAAACCTGGTAAAACTAAAACTAAAAAAGCAAAAAACAAATGAAACTCACAAAAGACAAAATTGACCAATTTTTAAATTGACGATGAGAAAGGAGCCGTTAGGTTGATGGGACACGAGAAAAAAAAAACAATTGTAGAAAGCAAAGTGAAACCCCGCGCGCGCGCGCGCGCGCGTGTGTGTGTATATACATATATATATATATGGAGAAGGCTTTTTTATTGTTCTTTTTTCACCTTACATACACAACAGACTCATATTTGCTTCTTTATCGACACAAAGGGCAATTACATTTTTCCCTTTCTGGAATGCTCCATTCATAGGCAATTTTTCTTCACTCAATGTTACTGTATTATTTTGTGTTATTTCAATTGTTGAGTGGGACACAATTGTAATTTTACTTATAAAATAGGAATATAAGTAATATATATTTTAAAGTACGGATAAATGAAAATTAAATTTTTTGGATAATAGGTGGGACTGTAGGAGCACGGGTCCTCTCTCAAGATAACATGGCTCTGTCATATGTCGTGTGGGTCCAACAATATCAATTCGAACTCAACCATAAAAAATCGAGAAAATTACATAATATTTTTTAAAGTTGTGTTTATTTATGTCATATTTAAAAAAATTTATGATACACTATCATTCATTTATTTGTTAATTTTGTCACAATTAAACATATATTGCATTTATAAAAAGTAAAAATTAAAAGATGGAATTTAGAAAAATTTCCTATAAAATTATGGTAAAAAATATGATATTTAGTTTATCAGTTTAAACCAAAAAAATTCTAATACAAACTGCTTTTGTTATATTGTTATATTGTTATATTTTTAGTTCAAAATGACAGTTAGAACCAACAATCTAAACATTATAATATTAAGCCTTAAATTTTGAATCCCTGCGAATTTCATCACCAACAAAAAGTCCATGTAGTTTAAAAGGAAAAATACTGCCCTAGCTAATAAGAAGCTCCTCAGCACCCACACCACACCATCACACACCAAGTCAGCCACTCCATGACAACGTATTTAGGCTTCGTTTGATAGTAGGGATGGAAAATATGAATGATGAAGAGAGTAAGATGGATGAGGAATACGAAGGATGGATATGATTATAACAATTTATTTAATAGGATAGAGGGAAAGATGAAAGGATAGATGATAGTTTTTTATCTAATTACTATATTGTCTATTTGTATTGGGTGCATTTGGCAACCTTTCTAACTGCATAGTTAAAACTACTACAGTATAAAATAAAAGTATGCTGCAATGTAAAGCTCTCATATGTTATAGTAAAATCGTTTCAAATTATAGTTCTAACTGTGTTGTCAAACACATTCATTATTTATTTAATAATTTTTCAAGAATAAAATAGTCTTATATATATAAGTAGGAAGGGATTTTATGAATCCTTTCATCATTTGAAGTAGTAGATTTGGTAGACTCAAGGGGAGACGTCATCCCTCTTCTCCTTTCAACCAAACAAGGAATTGAGTCTCTCCTTCTACCCCTCTCCCTCCCACCACAGTCCCTCCTACCAAACACACTCTTAGGAAAATGTGTATTTCTAAGCAAAGAAATTATACGGTAGTAATTTTTGAAGATAAAATGTAAATTTTGATACAACTGTACGATTCTAGCAAAAGAAAAAGCCTCTCAGGTACAAAAATTGCAAAACTCAAAATTACTTTAAGAATAAACATAATATATAATGTATGAAATCTGAATAACCTAACAGTAAAAACATGCCTACTTTTATCAGAAAAAAGAAACGTTTGAACCCTCTATCCTAGGTTCAAAAGATATATACGGAATCTGAAAGTATAATTCATAACTTTAATAATTTTTTTTATTTATTTTTCACCAGACTGAGACGACACCTTGCGTCTCACACGGTTTTCGACGTAAGTAAAAAAAAAAAAAAGCGCAGCATTCTATGTCCGTTACAATGTCTGTCAATCTTTTATATATATATATATAGAGACACACACACATAAAATACGAGATAAGACTGATATATATATATATATATATATATATGTAATGTCTTAAAGAAATAGATCAATGATAAATGCTCCTTTTACGTGGTTCCCTAAGAAACTTTAAATACTCCTTTTTACGCTGTTTATTATGAAGTTAAGGTTGTTGGTTAAAACTATAAATATTATATTTTATAAAAGCTATATCTTAGAGCGTCTTTTTTTTTTTATTATGTGAAAGTTTTATACTGTTTCTATAAGTGAAAAGTTAACTAGAACTAACTTTATCAATCAGAATATAAATATTTCTTTTACACGGTTTGCTAAGAAAACTTCTCTGCACAAGACCAGGAATTGATATTAAGATATAAAGTCAAGAAATTCCACCTCCAAATATATATTTGATAAATATATATTTGATCTTGAATTCTAAAGAACCTAATTTTTTATAATAATGTTTTTGCTCTAGTTTGTTCGATAATGCATCCACATGCATTGTCTCTTTTGAAGCCGAAATCGTCCGGTGACGCTCTCTATTAATATCATCCGCTGTCCGTGTGACCAGAAGCCACCATCTCAATCAATAAAAACTCCATAATATCCTTAACGATAAGTTTTCTAGCAGCATTAACTTCTATGGCGTTTGAAAGAAAGTGTAAACCACAGAGTTTCAACCGTTTTACACTCTTTTCAGTTGAAATTGTATAGTTCGAATCACAAACCCTGACACCCTACTCATTTATACTACACTTTTCCTTTTACAAAGTGGAGACTGTTAATAACGGCTATGTATTCCCTAGATTAAAGAAGAAAGTGCCAAGTGTTTGTTTAGTTTACTGGCTCGAGTGGTGTGAACAGGGGCAGAGTCATACACGAACGAAGGTAGGTGGCAGTCCATCTAATTTTTTTTTCAATACTGTATATAAAAATTACCCTCCAACCCTCTAAAATTTTATTGTCCCTCTTATTTAATCTTTTTTTTGTTTTGATAATCTTAATATAAGTTGTACCCCTGGTATGAATCAAAAAGTTCAAATGAACTAGTGTTTGGTAAGATTTTTAAAGCTTAGTTTCAATCATTAATTTAAGGTTTTGAATTAAAAAAAAAAAAAAAAACCTTCCAATTTAAGATTTAAACCCTCTACCCTACTTTTTTTTCAATTAATTTAAATCAAAAGTTCCAACAACACAGAAGTTACTAAAAGACACCTATATAAATTGTTGCTTCTCTAACTAACAGAAAACTAATTCACTAATTAGAATAGTAGAATTTTGGTTAAGCCTAACTAATTTATAACAACTAAGGGCTAATGAGTTACTGATTTACCTCTTGTGTTTAGGATATAAGTTTAAGCCCGTTCATAATGTAAAGCTTTCACATAACACAGTGTAAAGCAAAAGTATATTACATTGTAAAACTCTCACATGCTATAGTATTTGAATTCAATTTTTGACTTAAAATCATTTTGCCAAACATGCTGTTAATCTGATTCCTAGCAAGTTTTGTGAAAGTTCTGTAGTCCATCATAAGTATGTCTAGCTGCTTGTAATCATGCGATTACCAAATATTTTGATGGTATGGGTGTATGGATATGTTAGGAAAAACCAAAGATCTAGCTGCTTGTAACCATACGATTACCAAATATTTTGATGGTATGGGTGTATGGATATGTTAGGAAAAACCAAAGATCTAGCTGCTTGTAACCATACGATTACCAAATATTTTGATGGTATGGGTGTATGGATATGTTAGGAAAAACCAAAGATCTAGCTGCTTGTAACCATACGATTACCAAATATTTTGATGGTATGGGTGTATGGATATGTTAGGAAAAACCAAAGATCTAGCTGCTTGTAACCATACGATTACCAAATATTTTGATGGTATGGGTGTATGGATATGTTAGGAAA
>CAMOHE010040811.1:0-10056 GCA_946598075.1 Artocarpus hirsutus | reverse complement strand
TGTAAGAAATGTACAAAAAAGGTGCTCAAATATGCCTCAAGTAATGAACATTCATTGTGGGAAAAATATTCAAACAACTCGAAAACTTGTGTCTATTTATGTCCAAGGGTTGGATTGAAAGAGGGATGAGGTAGTTTTTTCAACACTTTTACATTATCAAGGAAGTAAGAACGTTGTATCTTTGAAGTATGAGGGCATAATGAGACAAGACCCATCTTTGAGGTGGAGTCGGACAGAGGGGAAAAACATGCTTCTGAATAGTTTTGTGTGATCGAAAACCACATTTAAAAGTTTGGAGAGTAAAGTACAATAAGTGCATCAGCTTAAAGGGAAATTTTAAAAATTTTCACGAAAAAAATTTGGTACAATTTGTTGGTTATGGATTGAAAATACAAATAGAGTCAGTAATCTAACCTCGTAGAGTTCATCCGATATAAGTCCCAAACGGTGAGCATATGGAACCCTTGAATTGAAGTCGAGATTTCGATCTGTAATCGGGTTCCCAACAAAATAACCCTGAATATACAGGTTTCTATCATGAACTTGATAACAAAAACTGTTATCACAGTAATTGATATTGTAAATAAATGCATACCTGAAAATTAAATTTTGGCATGCGGCTGGCTTCAATACCTACGGCACCATAACATGCTACGTTAGTTTGATTCCTATTTATGAACCTAAATTAATTAAAGATGGTATACTTAATTTAGTTTTTATATGTCATTACTCTTTGCTACTTCTTCAGCAACCATAGGGACTATAAAGCCACCATATGAGTCACCGCCCAAATAAAGCGGATTTGAGATGAACTTTGGGTGAGCAAGTAACCACTGCCAAAGTGAATAAAAAGAAATATGGTGGAGCAAGTAAATAAAATTTTCCTTTAAGGTAGCACAGGAAAAAAAAAATGCTTTAGTTCTTGAGTTACATGACACGCTGCAATACCTAGAAACTTTGCCATTAATGCTTATCTTTGTATTTTGATCTATTCAAATTTAAACGAAAAATCGAAATGGTTGTCACCTTTTTCAGAAAATTAAAACTTTGATTAGTAAACACAAAGTCACCAGTCTGGGACGCTTCCAAGCTCGATGAATATGAAAATCCAGAGCCAACAGGTCCATCTATAAATATTATACTTGCAGCCTATAAAAATCGATGCAATTTCCAACAAAACAGAATCAGAAAATTGTAGTAAGAAAGAAAGAACTAGATTATTACCACAGAATACAAAAGTTGTGTAATGAATTATGCAAGACCTTCGTCCACGAGTTTGGATTCAGTAATAATGTTGGTAAGCTGCCATTGTACTCAGCCATGTTGAACTGGATGGGACCTACACAAGCAAAGTTCATCAGAACCAAATTCTTCAAAAGAGAGCTATTTTATAAGTAGTTGTATTTTCCTTCCAGTTTGAGAAAGAAAAGAATGCTGTCTTCTTCTATTGCATTTCTAGATAAGGTGATGAAATCACTGTCGTATTTCTTCCCAATCATTTAACCGTTTGGTTTAGATGATGATCACAAATGTTAGAAACAGAGAATTTTATGTTTCCCAAATTTAACCAAAAAAAGCCATGAAAAATATTAGGGACTATAAAGACTTATTAAGTCAAATAGAGTCACTTGTTATAATTGATAGTCAAATATTCAATTAGAAGCAGAGCACATGAATTAGGGAACTGAGTACAAAAGCATTGCTATGAGGCACCTGCTATGCACCTTCCAATAGTAGAAGTTGGGTCCTACATAGCTACGGTACACCTTTTATTAGCAATGGTGTCTAACATCGGTAGCGCCCCTAAGTATTTTTTTAGAACAATCCTTAGCGAGAAGAAGAAGAAGAAGGAAAAAAAGAAAACAAACAACAAACAAACAGAGAGAGGAGCTCAGACCTACCTATCTCAAAAGTAAGCGCGGCTAGACCAGAGCAACCAGGACCACCAATGAACCAGAGGATAAGAGGATCATCTCTTGGGCTCCCTTCAGATTCAACAAAGTAATAGAAATACTGAGCATCTTCCTTCTCATCCACTGCTATGTATCTGCAAAAATTCATGCTCTTTAAAAAACAAGTTTTTCTTCACTTTTTTTTTTTAACTTTTTAACTACTTGTGGCATTGTATGTGGACTACATATATATATATATATGTATATGTGTATATATACATATATGTATGTATATCTCTGTGTGTAACGTACAAAGAAGCTAAATTGATGAAACCGTCTAGAGCCTCACCCAGTTTTAAGATGGAAAGGAAGGGGACCGGAAAATCCAGGCAAGTATTTGACAGTTGATGAAGGAATGGCAGAACAAGAGATACGCAACAAGCAAATGATGATGAGATGAACATAAAAACACCTGAAAACTTTGGGAAAAAGCCAAGTAACCATGTTTTCTTCGAAGAGTGCTGTGTTTTCTAGGACAGCCAAAACAACTTGAAATATGAGTTGAAGACGGACACTATCAATTTGGAGAAGGACAGCCTTCAATCTATTCTGTGATTTTTTATTTTTTTTTTTATAATTTATATATGTGGCTGTGGATGAAACTTTAAAGTTTGTCAAGAAACAAGGACGTAATACCCATCATACGTGGCAAGGAAATATTTGCGGCGCTCGTACTGCCCTACCTGTTATTAAAATCTATCGTTTATCTTGTCCGTGAGTGTCTTCCTAATTAAAGTGCCAAAATATTGGTCCCTATTGAGAACAGTTTTCGAAAACATATTACCACAACATGTGACGATCCATTTCAGGTTTCTTTTTAGCCTTATCTCTCTGAAACCAAGATAATGAAAGAAAAAAAGAGAAAATTTGAAAGAGTAATTACCTATAAAGTTCTAAGAAATTCAATGATGAACTTAAGATTAAAAAAAAATAGAGGTGAACATTTCACGGTGAAGATGTTGGGATTTTTAATTTTTGGACAAAAATAACCCTCTTTGAATATAGCTCATAATTTCAATTTATTTAAGAGTAGTTATAATATTTTTTAAAAATATTTTGTAACTGTCCACGGTTTGTATGATTAAAAAGACAGACTTTGTGATAGACAAAGTAACAACAAAAATTCAGAAACAAAATTTGGGTCCCCTAAGCCTTTAATCTTACTTCAGAAAAAACACACAATCGATCAGAGATTACAAAAGTTTAGAAAAGCACTCAAATTATAAAACAAAGACAACACCATCATTCTTTGACAGACATCAATGGCAGGAGGTAAGGATTTTTTTCACGTTTCTGCATTAGATCTAAATGCTATTTGGATATTGAAGCATGTTTAGATCGTTTAATTTATCTCACATTTGGCATCAGAGCCAGTTTAAAACCTTTGTCTTGTTTTTATGGTTGTCTGAAAAATACACAGTTTACGTATAATTTTTTATGATTTCGGGTTTTTTATTTGAGGATGTTTTAATAAAAATTGAGATTAAAAATCATTAAGATATTGGATTTCTAAGTTTTTTGCAATTTGAAACATCAAAAATGGTGTCCGGATGATGAAAAATGATCCAGGCTACAACTAGGTCAAAACCGGGTCAAATTGACCCAACTGAAGTTGAAGATGAAGTTTCCCGAGTGAAAAAACGACAGGTTGTTTTGAACCAGTCACAACCGAGTGAAAAACAACGTCGTTTTTGGCATTTCGTTCATAGCCCTTGAGAAAACGACATATCGTTCATGTCGTTTTGGCAGGCTCAGCTACGAAACGACGTGTCGTTTGCATCATAAAGAATCTTTTTTTACACTATAAAACAACACATCGTTTTGAGCATTAATGCTTAAAACGACATGTCGTTTTTTGGGACCCAAAAATTAATTTTAAAAAATTTCACGAAATTTCATTATATCCACAAATTTTACTGTTTTATGAATTTTCATAATTTTGGTATAATTTATGAAATTGTTCATAATTTGTAAAATTCATAATTTAGTTATTTGTTATGAATATTATATATTTTGTGTGGATAAAATTATGTATATTTATGTGCATATGTGATACAATATGTATAATTTTTAATTTATGCATAATGAATATTAGTACATAAATTATTGGTTCTTTGTTCATATTTACTCTTATTGCCTCAAGTAAATGTAATTTATTTATGAACAAAAAATTTAAAATAAATGTCTAGTGATCCATATAATTTTAATTAATTAAAGTGTAGCCACAACAACTTTAATTGTATAAAATTATATATTGAGTAGCTTAGGATCACATATAGAAAAGGACATTGATTGTAATTAATCATGATTGATATAATAAATTTTATCCTACAAGGATTTTTATTATATTTTTATGATTAATTAGGATAAAATATCAAATTATATTTCTTAACTTACCCATAGGAGTTAAGAAAATGAGCATAATTTAAT
The DNA here is from genome assembly GCA_946598075.1 of Artocarpus hirsutus. NCBI lineage: Eukaryota > Viridiplantae > Streptophyta > Magnoliopsida > Rosales > Moraceae > Artocarpus > Artocarpus hirsutus. The sequence goes on along the minus strand of CAMOHE010040811.1, from coordinate 5,674 downwards.
AGTTTTATCACGAGGTTATACATGGATCTACTTGAATTAATACATTAGCCCACAAGCAGGTTTTATGTCACTGGATTCATGGTTTAGAACATGATTTACAATGGTAAAGAATGATATGTATGTTTGTTAGCCTCAATTTGGATTGAAAGCATGTATGTTTAATTTTATACAGTTATACAACCTGAGAATTTTGCTGATATGAATTGTGATGTTCCCAAACTAGTGGGTGATAACTATAAAGTCTGGAATGAGAGAATCCTCCTTCATTTGAGATGCATGGATATTGACTATCCATTAGGAAAGATGAGCCAATAATTACTTCAACTAGTATTCTGAATGAGCTTGCTCTTTATGAACGTTGGGAGCGGTCTAACCATCTAAGTGTGATGTTCATAAAAACCAATATTTTAGCTAGTATTCATGGTTCGATTGTGGAGCATAGCGATGATAGGGCATTGTTGAAGGCTATAGATGAACAATTTGTGTCTTCATATAAGGCACTTGCCAACATCTTGATCTTAAAGTTTACATCCATAAGGCTCACTGGAGTGAGAGGTATGCATGAGCACATCTTGAAGTTAAGAGATATTGCGACTCAACTGAAGACACTTGAGGTTGAAATATCTGAGGCTTTCCTTGTGCACTATATTTTGACCACTCTTCCATTAGCATGTGGACCTTTCAAAATTCCCTACAACACCCATATGGAAAAATGGTCAATTAATGAGTTGATGATCATGTGTGTTCAAGAAGAGGGTAGGCATATAATGGAATTGGGTGAGAGTGCTTTGAATGTAACACAGGGAAAGGACGGAAAGCAAGCCAAATCAAAGGGAAAAGGTAAAATGACACCCTAAGGAGGAATCAAGAAGGAACCTAAGGAATCCAGGTGCTTCTTTTGTATGAAGAAGCAGCATATGAAGAAGGATTGATCAAAGTTCCAAAAATGGCTTGAAAAGAAAAGTAAACCAATCTCATTTATCTGTTATGAATCTAATATGGTTGATATGGTTTATAACACATGGTGGGTTGATTCTGAATCTAAAATCAATGTTTCGAATACCTTGCAGGGTATGCGAAACTTAAGGAAACTAGCGCAAGTGAGGAAGGCATCTATTTTGGAAACAAAATGCGATCATATGTGGAAGGTGTTGGGACATACACCTTAGTTTTAAGTAGTGGTTTTAATTTGCATTTGGAAAGGATATTTTAGTGGCAAACTCTGACGAGGAAATCGACATAAACTACATAAGCGAGAGGAAGGGAAGAGAGTCAAGGGAGGGGGAAATGAAGAAGAATATGAAAACAAAGAAAAAAAAAAACTAAGACCATGCCTGGGTTTGTCCAAAGAGAGAGGAGAGAGAAAAAAAAAGTATAAAGAGGAAATACAGAGGAGAGAGAAATGAAAACCATGGTAGGGACTAAAGTGAGGAAGAAGAAAAGAAAAAGAAAAAGAAATAGAAAAAAGGGCTATTTTTGGTTTTTTAGGTGTTCATAAATCAGACTAACCCAAATATTCCTATTGCTTCATTTTTCAAAACTTTATGACGTAATCTACAAACCAGTTGATAGAATATGTTAGTTAACATAATTTCTCATAAATAAACAGATGAGAAAATTAGCATGCGAGATGTGTAATTTTCTGTTATTATTATTGTTGATGATGTGGCCATTAGTTAATGAGCCAAAGTCTAGCTGGTGTGTTGTTGTTGGTACTGACTAGATGGTAAATAACTGAATTAGGCGATTGATCCTTATAATAGCTGAGTTGGTGAGTGTAATAGAGGATATATATATATATCACACAAATGAGAGAGAGCCATGTGGGGGAAAGGAGAAACAAAACTAGAAAAGTAGAGAGAGACTTCTTGTATTCAATAAAAGAAGGGATGTTTCACAACAAATTGGCATCAGAGCTGAGTTAAGGATAAAGGATAGGCTCAACCAAGTTCGATATTGAGAAGTTCACAGGGAAGAATGATTTTGGGCTATGGCGACTCAAGATGAGGGCGATTCTGGTATAACAAGGATTGAAGGATGCTATAGGCTGTGAAAATTCCCTCTCATCGAATCTGATGGATGAGAAAAAGAAGCAAGTTTTTGAGAAGACACACAGCTCGATTATTCTCTACCTGGGTGATAAAGTCTTGTGAGAAGTATCGAAGGAGAAATCTATAGTAGAGGTATGGAAGAAACTAGAAAATTTGTGTTTGACGAAATCCTTAGCAAATCAACTTTTCTTGAAACAAAAGCTCTTCATGTTAAAATGCCTCTTGGAAAAACTATCTAAGAGCATCTTGATGATTTCAATAAGCTAATCTTGGATTTGGAGAATATCGATATCATTTTGATTGAAGAAGAAGACCAGGCGCTACTTCTCCTCAAATCTCTTCCAAGCACATATGAAACCCTATCAGATACTCTGATATTTGGTCGAGACTCTCTGACTTGGAAGAGGTTCATACTGCACTTATGTCTAAAGAATAAAAGAACAAGACAGAAACAAAGGCGGAGACATCAAGTGATCAAAGTGGTGAGGGTCTTCTTGCTCGTGGGCGAACTGTCATGAAGGACTTTAAAGAATGGTACAAGTCTCGATCAAAATCAAGACCAAGATTGAAGTGTTTCACTTGTCATTGCGAAGGGCATTTTAAAAGGGATTGTCCCGAAAGGAAAAAAAAGAAGAGACCAACCAGGAAGATACAAGAAGAAGGGGATGTAGACGTTGTCTTTGAAGGATATGACAGTGTAGAGGTATTGACTGTTTCAGAAACCAATTCAGAAAGTGAATGGATTCTTGATTCTGGGTGTTCTTTTCACATGACACCAAATGAGTCATGGATGAATGGGTACCAAAAACGTGAATTTGGACAAGTCTTGTTGGGAAACAATAAACCTTGCAAGGTTCTTGGAAGTGGCACAGTGGTGATTCTCATGGCAGATGGGCGTGAGAGGAGGATTCACAATGTAAGGCATGTTCCTAAGTTGAAACGGAACTTAATCTCGCTAGGGGTATTGACTTAGAAGGGTTTCAATTCAACGCTGAAAATGGTTGCTTAAAGGTTCTAAAGGGATCAATGGTTTTTGTGAAGGGATTACGAGTTAATGGTCTCTATGTTCTGCAAGGAAAAACTATAGTTGGGACAGCTTGAGTGGCTTCAAAAGAACCATCTAATTGTACCTCACTTTGGCATTATAAACTTGGCCATGTCAGTGAGAAGGGGCTCCAAGAACTTGGCAGACAAGGACTCTTGGACAAAGGGAAGCTTGGAAAGTTGGACTTTTGTGAGCATTGTGTGTATGGTAAGTCCTGTAAAGTCAAATTTAGTACCGGTAAACACAACACCAAGGGAACCTTAGACTATCGACACTCTAACTTGTGGGGACCTTCCAGAATTATCTTTCTTGGAGGGGCCAAGTACTTCATGTCTATAATTGATGACTTCTCTCGAAAGGTATGGGTCTTTATTTTGAAAAACAAGAATGATGCTTTGGGAATTTTTGATCAGTGGGTAGTGTTAATGGAAAATCAGACAAGGAAAAAAGTCAAGAGATTAAGAACTGACAATGGCTTTGAATACTGTTCAGAAGAATTTCATAACTACTGTGTTTCAAAGGGCATCTCAAAGCATCATACTATTAGTAGTATACCTCAACAGAATGGTCTTGCTAAAAGATTTAACAAGACCATTCTTGAGAGAGTGAGGTGCATGCTGTTTGTTTCAAGACTACCTAAATCCTTTGGGCTGAGGCAGTCAAAACTACCTGTTATCTCATTAATAGATCTCCCTCTATAGCAATTCAGTTCAAAACACCACTGGAGAAGTGGTCAAGCAAACCAGGGAGGTATGATCATCTCAAGGTTTTTGGCTATGTTGCTTATGCACACCAAAAACAAGGGAAGCTTAAACCAAGAGCCCAAAAATGTATTTTTATGGGTTATCCAGAAGGTGTGAAAGGTTATAGACTGTGGAGTCTAGGTGTTGGCAAACCAAAAGTGATCATTAGTTGTGATGTAGTTTTTAATGAGACACAATACTATAAGGATCTAGAGCTTCTTGGGGAAGTCAGTCCAAGCTTGCAAGCAGATGGGGATCTTGAGCTGGAGGTGGAGCCTGTGATTAGTGATAATGTCACGAATAGGGAAGTTAACACTAGTTTTCATACTAGCAGGGAAGATGGACAGCCTCAGCAATATAATTTGGCAAGAGATAGACAAAGGAGGGAAATAAGACCTCTAAACAAGTTTGGCTATGCTGATTGTATAGCATTTACACTTAATATAGCTTTAGATCTTGCTGAACTTGAGAGCTATGATCAAGCAATGAGTAGTCCATATAAAGACAAGTTGTATAAGACGATGTGTGAGGAAATGGAGTCGTTGAAGAGGAACCAGACATGGGAGCCAGTACCAAGACCAGATGGACAAAAGTTGGTAGGCTGCAAATGGATCTTTAAGCATAAAAAGAGGATTCCAGGAGTGGAAGAGCCTAGGTATAAAGCTAGGTTGATGGCTAAGGGCTTTACACAAAGGGAATGAGTCAATTATACTGAAGTTTTCTCTCCTGTGGTAAAACATACTTCCATTAGGGTCCTGTTGGCTCTCACAGCAGTACAAAATCAGGAATTTGAGCAGCTGGATGTCAAAAAGCATTTCTTCATGGACAACTGGAGGAGGAAATTTATATGAGGCAGCCTTAAGGTTTTGAAGTTAAGACCAACATGGAGGAAGTAATCAAGACAAAGGAGATACTGCAAGTCGAGTTTGATATGAAGGATCTTGGTTCAGCAGAAAAGATCCTAGGGATGGACATTAACAGAGATTGAAGGGAAGGAATTTTTTACTTGACTCAACAAGGGTATGTTAAAAGAGTTCTAGAAAAGTTTGGTATGTTACATGCCAAACCAATTTTAACTCCACTTGCACAACACTTTTTTTAATCAACCAACGATTCTCCAACAACTGAAGAAGAAGTAGCTAAGATGAGATCAGTCCTTTATTCTCATGATGTTGGTAATATCATGTACCTTATGATTTGCACAAGACCAGATTTAGCTCATTCTGTGAGTGTGGTCAGTAGATATATGGCTAATCCATAAAAACAGCACTGGAAGGGAGTAAAGTGGATAATGAGGTATTTACAAGGCTCTTTGACAGTTGGTCTATGCTATGGAGGGACAGGTGGAGCTAAAGACAAAGCAGTTAGATTTGTTGATGCTGACTATGCAGGGGACTTGGATCACAGGCGGTCTCTAAAAGGCTATGTTTTTCAAATTAAAGGCTGCACGGTTAGTTGGAAAGCCAACCTTCAACAGGTGGTGGCGTTATCAACAACAGAGGCTGAATATATAGCCCTAACAGAAGCAATTAAAGAAGCGTTATGGTTGAAGGGACTGTTAAAGGAACTGGGATATCCTCAAGAGAAGCTACAGGTATACTGTAACAGCCAAAGTGCAATTCATCTCTTTAAGAACCAAGTATTTCATGAAAGAACCAAGCACATAGATGTGAGGTTACATTTCATTAGAGAAATTTTGTTTAATAGGGATGTACAGATAAAGAAGGTGCCTACTGAAGACAATGCAGCTGATATGATTACAAAATCTTTCACAGCAACCAAGTTTCAGCATTGCTTGGATCTGTTAGCAGTCAAGCCCATTGCTTTGAAGAAAG
>CAMOHE010040802.1:0-17673 GCA_946598075.1 Artocarpus hirsutus | reverse complement strand
CCGAGCCTTCGATCTCCTAGCCCGAAGCTTGAAAACGAATTTTGTTTCAAAAATTTTAGAGAGAGAATGAGAGAGAGTGAGGGTAACCGAGAGAAGGGAAGAGAAGAGAGAGAGAGTGAACGGGAGAAAATGAAGAGAGAGAGAGAAAGTGAAATAAATAGAAGAAGAGAGAGAAAAGTAGTTGCACAAAGCTGTGAGCAACTACACACTGTTTTCAAATCAAATTGTTTTATTAAAACTTAAATTAACAATCAAAAACAATTTAGAACAATTAAAAGTCATCAAAAGAGTAAATTAACACAAGGTTTCTAAATTTTCACAGAATAATCGAATTAAGTTTAAAACACTTATCATGGCACACTAATTCACCATTTAACATTCTAATTCTATTTAATTAACTTCGGGGTGTTACAGGAAGTATACATCGAGATAATAAAATATCCATGACACATTGGATCTAAGAATGTGTGCTTGCATCACTTAGCGAGCAAAGGCCAACGCGGACTCAAAAAGTAGGTCAAATCATGCATTGGGTGAGAGGGCTGAACGTAGGATTAATAGAGAAATTCAAATTATGTTTTTTTAACACAAAAATTTGTACTATAAATGAGGGTTAAAACCTCCGTAGGGCACCCCAAATTATCAACGTTATAGTAAAATTCTTCTAGAGTGGACATAGTTCTTTAGAGTGAACCACTATAACTTCTGCTGTTCTTTTTTAAAGCATTCCATTTTACTTTCTTTTGTTATATGTTCGCATGGGAATTTGTGAGTGTTTTGTGAGGTACATTGTTGACGAATTTTCATCATCAACAAACAATTGGAGTTAGAAGGAGGGCCAAGATTAATCTAAGATTGAACCAAAAAATTCCTCACAAGCATCACGGTGACAACACGTACCAACCATAAACTCTGTCGCTTAAGACAACAACCCATCCATTGACGTGTGGGGGGGGGGGAAGTTACAGGAAAGGCCAACAACCTTTGTGAGCCACCCTATTGGAACAAAGGGTGGATAGAATGGGAAAACTGCTTGAGAAAATCTCGATGACCTTGGATGAGGTACAAGGCCAAAATGGTAACTATGCAGGTAATAACCCAGCAAACCAAGGGGACCAAATTGATAACCAAAAGAACGGTGGCCAATAGGCTGACCCTAAGGGAATTGGCGAGACTAAAGATGGCTGCAATAGGAGAGCTAACTCAATAGGTAGTCAAGAAAGGAGGCGAAGAACAGCTCAAGCCCAAACATGAAATGTAGGCCAAGACCAAAGGCAGAATTTGGGTTTACCCCTGCCTCGTCAAGATGTAATGCGAGACAAGATACTGTGTCAATCCACAATGAGGGAGACTTTAGAGATGACCTATAGCGAGGTGACTTAAGAGATAGCCTACGCGCAAGAAAGGCTATTTCATAGGGAAACAACCCCAATGCTGATCCTCCAGCCGTCGACCAACAAGTAAATTATCCTCGGGTTGACAGACAGTTAATAGCCCAACAAGTGTAGTAGTAACTACAAGCCCCGTTTGGACTCCCTTCAATGAAGTAAGGCGCCTAGTGGGGCGAGTGAGTGAACTGAAGGATAGGTTCGACGTGCACCGTGGCAAAGAGATAACTTACACTATCCCTTTTCATAGGAGATCAGAGATGCACCTCTCTGAGATAAGTTCAAGATTTCCCAAATGGCGCCCCACCAAGGTCCGACTGACCTGGATAATCATATTTAAATATATAAGTCCTACATGGAGCTTTATAGGTTCCTAGATAAAATCATGTATAAGGCTTTCAGCAAAACCCTTGCTGGTTAGCCATGGTTTAGATTCCTGAAAGGAGAGAGCATTACAAGCTTCTAGGGCCTAAAAATGGCCTTTTTGAACTAGTCATAGTAGTAAGAGCTCTCCCCTCATCAAAGGAAAAGCTAAGCTTTCTAGCCTAAAAGCCGAATAAGTCCTTAGAGGACTGGCTTGTAAGATACACAAAGGAGGTAGCGACAATCAAAGGCATCATAGAAGATGTCGCCTTTATGGGGTGCTTAGCAACCTAAGGACAAATATTCCGTTTAGGGATTACCTTAACCGTAAAAGCACCAACTCCTACAAAGAATTCCTACAGAGAGCCCTAGGGTTCATAAACCAGGAAGAAATTGAGGGCTTCTTACAAGGGTGTGGTATGGGAGGCAGAAGCAATGACAACCAAGGGTTGAGCCCAGTTGTGAAGAAACAAGGCCATTTGTAGGGGCAGACTGGTGCACCTAGGTTACCGATCTATGACTCACAATAGTCGCAACAAAATCCTCCAAGTTAAGCTATTGTTACTGACAATGCTAACAACAGAGGCAAGACGATGGTCGACCTCGATCGTAGTAGAGATATGATACTTATCATGATCTCACCATCCCAATAGATATGTACCATAGAATCAGTGACCGGCCATAGTTGCAGTGACCTCTACCTATGAGGTTTAACCCAAATAAACATAATCAAAGCAAATATTGTAGGCTTTACAAAGACATAGATCACAATACTGGTGAATGCACAGACCTCAAGGATGAAATCGAGAGGCTGGTTAGAGAAGGACAATTGCATGAACATCGTGTTGATAGAAATTTTGAAAGGAATGATAAGAGAAATGAATGTAGAGATGACCAAAGGAACGACGGTCAAAGGCTAGACAATAATTATAGAGAACAATGTGATAGAACCCGCGAATATAATTAGCATAATTCATAAGGGACCTTACCTTTTGGAGACTTGAGAAGGTCTTAGAAAGATGATGCTCAAGAAGTTAGAGAAATAACTAAGCAGCGTTTTGTTAATGCATCAACAAATAGACCATCCAAAATGCTAGAATATGGTAGGACGGAAATAACGTTCTTAGAGGACGATGCCGGCAAAATCTATTCCCCATAAAATAATGCCTTGGTAATCGAGGTAGTGCTTGGCAATTTTAGAGTTTGCCGAATTCTAGTGGAAAATGGGAGTTTAGTCGACATACTTTATGTTGATTGTTTAGTTAAGACGGGGATCTCGTTAGATCATTTGACCTCAAAATCTTGCCCTTGTATGGTTTTATAGGTGACAGCATTATTCTTGAAGGAACTATAAAATTGCCAATCATGGTGGGTGAAAAGCCTAAGGCGGTGATGGGCATGTCAAACTTCCTAGTGGTTAAAGGCGGAGACTAATATAATGTGGTCATTGGAAGGCCGACCTTGAGAGCCCTCAAGGCTATCATTTCCATATACCATTAGAAAGTGAAGTTTCCCACCCTTGCTTAGGTAAGCAAAATGAAAGATAATCAGTATGAGTTGAGACTCACTTACTCTGATGTATTGCATATATATGCATATCCTAGGAGGATGGAGTTGAGAATGGCCAATCAAAGACAAATAAAGGAAGATATCGATTCGAGGATAGAAGAAGAGATAATAGTGATAGAACCGGCTGAAGATCTCATTGAGGTGACAGTGGAAGAGCAAGACTCGTCGAAGATGCTGAAAATTGGATCAGGGCTAACCAAGAAATAAGCGGATAAGCTCACCAACTTTTTGAGTGCTAATTTGGATGTCTTTTCTTGGAGCCACAAAGATATGGTAGGAATTGTCCTGAAGTTGCCTGTCATAGACTAAACATAGATCTAGCCTGCCCTTTAAAGTGGCAGAAGATGCGACCTATGAACCTGGAAAGGTATGAGGCCCTTTAAGAAGTTGACAAGCTAAAAAATGGCTTTATTAGGGAATGCAAATATCCTATGTGGATATCAAATCTAATGCTCATCCGTAAGCCCAATAAGAAGTGGAGAACATGTATAGATTTTAGCGATCTTAACAAGGCTTATTCAAGGGATAGCTTTCCACTTTCATAAATTGACCAGTTGGTTTATGCCACAGTAGGGCATGAATTGTTGAGCTTCATGTATGCCTATTCAAGATATAATCAGATCTTAATGCATCCATGCGATCAGGAACACATGGCCTTTATCACAGACCGAGGGTTTTGTAGTTATCTTGTCATGCCGTTTGGATTAAAAAATGCAAGCATGACATATCAGCATTTGGTAAACAAGATGTTTGCCAAACAGATTAGGAAGAACATTTACATGTGGCCCATCTAGATGAGATGTTCCATATATTAAGTGAATACAACATGAAGCTCAACCTGTTAAAGAGTGCCTTCGGGGTGGCATCAAGAAAGTTTTTGGGTTACATGGTCAGCTGTCAAAGTATCGGGGCCAACTTGGCAAAGATACAAGCATTGTTAGACATGGAGGCCCCATAAAAACCTAAGGAAGTTTGAAGTTGATGGGTTGTGTTGTTGCCCTCAGTCGATTCTTCTTAAGGGTGACCAAGAAATACGTACCATTATTTGAAGTTTTAAAAAAGCTATTTAAATGGAGGAAAGAATATAAGGAGGCATTCAAATGTGTGAAAGAGTATCCTGGGAAACCAAAACCCATTGTTTTTTAAGGCTCTGTCGGGGGAGACCTTGTACCTCTATTTGTCGATCTCACCCCACGCTTGAAGTTCAGTCCTTGTAAATAGACGAAGAAAATGCTCAGCTCCTAGTTTACTATGCTAGTAAGCATTTGCTTGATGTTGAGATGAACTACCTAGAGATAGAAAAACTTGTATTAGCCTTAGTAATGTCAGCTAGGAAACTGAAGAGGTATTTTTTTAGAGCATAAAATCATGGTTTTGACTAATTACCCATTAAGGTAAGCCCTTCAGAAGCTCGAGACCTCAGTTACCTTTTAAAATAGTCATTCGAGTTAAGTTAGTTTGACATTGAGTAGAAGCCTCACGCAGTGATCAAGGGGCAAGCTCTAGCTGATTTTGTCATAGAATTCACACCTTTACTGGGAAGCATAGATGTGGAAGCTGAGTAGGAGCCAGAAGGCAAAATTGGAAACTATATGTCAATGGTTCATCAAATGAACATGGCTCAGGGGCCAGGCTTATGTTAATTAGCCCGAGAACCATAAGATCACGACGGCCATAAGGTTCCAATTTAAAGTGTTGAATAATGAGGCTGAGTAAGAGGCGATACTAGTAGGATTATGTCTCGCCATCATTTGAAATTCTACCAGTTAGTGGTCTATAATGATTCTCAGCTGATGAATACAAAGTAAAGGCAGTGTGATGTTGACATATCAGTGAAGGGTAAAGAAAAAACTCTCTAAGTTCAAGTCATGTGAGGTTAAGCAAATACCATGGGCTGAGAATAGTAATGTAGACGCTTTGGCCCTATTAGCCACTTCAAAGGATTCGAAGCTACTCAAGATGGTACCGGTTGAGGTGTTGGAAATGTTGACTGTTGAAAAAGAGGAAGCAAAAGAAGCTATACCAATTATGCAAGGGGATTGTTGGATGACCCCTATCATAAAAAGTCTACATCATAGAGAGCCGTCAGCCGATTCAAGCAAAGCAAAGAAGACCCATTACAGGTTAGCTCGCTATATCTTGTATGATGAGGTGCTTTTTAGGTAAGGTTATTTAGCTCCTCTACTAAGATGCCTAGACAAAGAAAAAGGATTGAAAGTGTTGAAAGAAATACATGAAGGTTTGTGCAGAAATCATACTAGAGGCAATCTTTCACCTACAAGATACTCAGACAAGGATACTATTGGCCGATATTGAGGAGGGATACAAAGGAATATGTGAAGAAATGCGACAAATGCCAACGATATGCCACTATGCTGAGATCCCATCTTGAGAATTTGACATCGATTTTGAGCCCTTGGCTGTTTGCAAAATGGGGAATCGATACAATCGGTCCATATATAATGATGCCTAGAGGCTTCAAGGATGCTGTTGTGACAGTCAGCTATTATACCAAATGGGACAAGACAAACACATTTATCTAAATTACTAAAGCAAATTGTACAAGTTTCATTTGGTCACATATTGTCTGCCATTTTGGTGTCCCATATTCACTCGTCTATTAAAATGGCAAATAATTCAATAATGTAAAGACAAGGAAATTTTGTGAAGATCTCGACATACATAAAAACTTCTTAGCTATCATATGTCCTCAGTTGAACAGACAGCCTGAAGCAATAAATAAGATTATTAAGCACATCTTGAAGAAATGTCTCAATAACTTAAAAGGAAAATGGGCAGAGGAGTTGTGAAAAGTATTATGGGCCTACAAAACGATAACCCACACAACAACAGGCGAGACTTGAATCTATTCTCTTTGTCTAGACAATGACCCTCTACCAGCAGAGTGATTGTCTACAACGAGCAAGAAAATACAAGCTAATGAAAACAAAACTTAACTTGCTTGAGGAACAAGGGATTGAATCCCAAATGTGTCTCGATGCCTATCAGCAAAGAACGATGAGATACTTTAACAAAAAGATTCATTAAAAAAGGTTTGCCATTGGTGATTTAGTCCTCAAAAAGGTAACTTAAGGCACAAAACCTAGAAACTCTAGTCCCCTTGGTCCAAGCTAGGAAGGACCTTACAGGGTTCGAGACATCATAAGACAGGGGACATGTGTTGGAAACTATGCAGGTCGACGTGTGGAACATCCACAGAACATTGACCACTTACACCCATATTACTAGTAATTGTTATTATTATTTGTATGTTACTTGTCTCTACAGTTTGCTACATTGTTGTTGAGCATTAATAACAAAAAACTCTAAGGAGTTATTCCATTTGCATTTATTGTTTACTTTGTTTGCTTTCGACTTTCAATTTTTGTTCACAACTTTTACTCAAGAGAAAATCTTGAGTTTGATAATGTCAAAAATAGAGCTAGACTCAATATTTGACATGGAGGGTAGGAGACATGACTAAAGTTCACAATAAGTCTTGACCTCCCCTTAAAATTTTGTTATTACTTACTAAGCATTAAAATAAAAGAATTTAACGCATAAACATGACATTGTTAGAAGTCTGGTTTAATTGTAAAACAAATGAGTTATTCTAGTAACGACCAAAAGTCTTAAAGTCATTACAAAATATGCGTAAAAAAGAGGGGGCAATGCCCCCAATTTTCATTGCTTACCTCCTTTAAAAGACTACACTTTTCGGTCATGGCCGAGTCATCAATAGGAGTTGAGGCTTCAATAGCATACAAAAATGACAGATCCCAGTCTAAAGGCCTTAATCTACTCCTGATATGCTCACCTATAGCCTGGAGAATAGCCCTTTGAGTGTGAATAAATTCCTTAGAAGATTAGAACTTCTCAACCTCATTGGCGGCGATTGAAACAATCTTGGCATTGGCTTCTTTTGCTTGTCAAGCCTTGGCCTTTATCTCCTCCTTTATCTCCTCTTCAACTTTAAGGAACTTCTCTTTCTCCCTTTCAACCTTGGTAGTAAGGTCATCCACCTTCTTTGACAGTTGGGTCATCTTTTCTTGCTCCAGCTATAGGAGATTTTTGACCTTGAATTTGTTATCCTTAGCATCCTCTATGGTGCTCTTTTTTTGTCAAGGAGAGCCCTTACCTGCTCAATCTCCTTGTAGGGCCCTTTAGTGTTGTTTATTAGTTGATCGATCACTCCACAAGAGATCATGGCCATTGTCAAAACTTGTAAAGTGTAAAATAGATTAGATGACAATTTAACGAAATTAGGGAAAACGAAGAGCTAATTGCAACTTCTTTACCTTGACCTGGCTACAAATTTGCTCCCCATGACATTCAAGGAGAGGAGACCTCTCTATAGTAGCCTAGTCCTTCTAAACAATAAATTCATGAATCACCTAGATGCCAAGGCTAAACCACGGAGGAAGGTCGAGCATACTTCCAAGTTGGGCATTGGACATGTTGCCCACTATGAAGTTTGAGTCCCTAGCTCAACACCTTGTCAGCAGGTGTAGAGGCTTTTTAAGAAGCGGTGATGGAAGATCAGGCACATCAATAATTAAGCCCTTATCAGCTTGGTGCTTGTGGGACAACAAGTCATCGTCAATCCAATGTTTCTTTGGGGGAGGTGTGTTGTCACTCTTTCTTATCTTTCCTTGGCTTTATGAGAGGATCGCCACCCCTAAACGAGCTTCTACCAACTCCTACAGTGGGTTGTTTCTTTTAGACTTGAGATAAGAGCTTGAGGTTCAATATCTCTACATAAGAAAAAAAATCAAGTGTAAGTTAGAATTAACATAATGTGAAAGTGTAAAAACATGGTGATTACGGCGGTCCCATGTAGTTTGATCTCTACCTTCTTCGCTTAAGTCATGAGGAAGTCTTTCTACGATGACCCAAGTTAGAGTAGGGAGGTCAATAAGAACTCAGCATATTGTCAACTATCAGCAGATGGATGACTTGTCTTTGTTCTTCGGGCTGGCTAGTGAAGTGTCTTAAATAAAGCTGTCTATTTTGCTTAAAACGGGGCTATCAAGAAGCTCTAAGAAGAAAAAAAAAAGGAAGAGGGAAAAGAGAAAAGGTTAGCAAGCCTTTAAGCTCGATGAGCTGCAACCAAGATGTTAGATGCTAAAAAAATTTTGAGCTCTTACTAGGGATGCACCGTTGAGTCTTGACTGTAAATTTTTTCTTTCCATCCTTCGGATGAAAGTTGTAGTTGCAAATTAACATGAAGAATATCTTCTTCCAATCATGATTGGAAGAAGACCTCTTTTGTACATTGGGTGACACCTTGTTCTTAACTCTACTGTATGCAATAGCAGTATAAAAACTCGTCTAAATGGAGAGGAGCCTTAAAACAAAGGTGGCACAATATCCGTATGCATGACAAAAAGAACCAAAAATTTGGAGTCATCAGTGTAGGAGATATCTCCAACCTACTGCATAGACCCTTCATAAAGGCATAGAGAAGGAAGATTTGGCCAGCTATGATAGATTGATTATATATGGTGAGACATCCTGGAGGAGCAGCATTGGCTTGTTGATGTTCATTGGGGATGAGAAATTCGAAGTAACTACCATTGATGTGTCCTTCCAAAAATGCCCTATGGATATCATGGGCACGACAGTGGGTCTTGGTTATCCTAGCCCTATATGATATAATCTCTTCGTTAAATATAGCCAATGGCTTGTTGATCGACACTGGTGTTCCAACAAAGGATGCCTTTTCGAACTGTGGATTGACAGGTCTAGGATATTGAGGGTCAAGAATGGCAATAGAAATTGGGATTGGGACACTGTTTGCTTCGTCATTGACACTTATCTGTAGAAAGGACAGTGCTAGACTCATCTACATGCTTAAAGATGGGGTCATTGTTTGATATTAATGTGTCATCTCGACGTGATAACTCAATGACTTTTGAAGCATTGAGATATACTCGGGACGACGATTCGACCTCTCGATGATCTCTAGAAGACACCATTAAAATCTAAAAATGGAAATGGTAAAAGTTAATTACCTATATTGAGAAGTCGTCCTAATAGCTAAGGCACCAGTTTCAGAAACTAGCTTAAAGAAGAGTCTATAAATTAAATTGACTTTGGCACCTATGCATACGGGAGCTGACTTAATACAAAACTTTGGGGAAATAAATTAGATTTATAGAAACCCATTAAATCGCATAGTGCCCCAATAAGCCAAAGGGAAACAGCCTAAAGGGAGTATGTTCACTCTTTACTAGTGTCTTATGTTTATAAACTAACCTATTCTTGTAGTAAATCGATGCAAAGGAAATCGTCAAAATGCATGTATGAAGAAGAACACAAGAGAGACTTACTGTTTCAGTGTTGGGACTCTTAAAGTTGACAAAATTGCTCAGGAAGAGGAAAAGCGAGCATCAAATACTGAATATGGGCAAAATAAGAGGCTTTTGTGGAATCAAGAGTGACTTCGAATAGCCAACTGTAAGATCTTCGAATGAAAATGGCGAAAGGACCCTTAACCCTGATTTTATGTTTTGGGAAGACATAATTTAGATTGTTAGATTAGGGCATTGCCAATACAAGGGTTAAGGCTTGAGGCAGCCAAAGGTCATCATCCTACGGCCTAAATTTTAGGCAGGAAAGATCCCAAAAGATCTAATGGCTTAAATTTAAGCATCCAGGAATTGAAATGACACCTAACATAGAGATGTGACTGCTGTTGTAGTTGAGCAATTATTTGGCTACTAAAGAAGTCAAAGCATTAGGAAGCTAATCATGACTTCAGTCAAAGCTTCTTCAGTAGGCAAACCTAAATCCAAGAATAAGCCTGATGCTTCAACTACAGGAGGCCTGTTAGAGTCTCGACCTTGAAGAGTAAGAAGGTAATCAAAAAGTAACTTCACGCTGGGGGCAAGTTTTGTAGGTAATCTCGACGGTGACGGCCCAAATCTTGCAATCGAGACTCTGCCAAGGCCCAACAAAAGCCCAAGGCTAAAAAGATAACTCGATAGATCAGCCAAACTTTTACAAGACGGCGACATAACTTTAGGGGAGGTAAAAGTCAAGATAATAAAATGTCCAGATACATTAGATCTAAGAACATGACCTTACATCACTTAGTGAGCAAAGGCCAAAGTGGACTCAAAGAGTGGGTCATTTGTGCATAGGGTGAGAGGGCTAAACGTAAGATTAATAGAGAAATTTAAATTATTTTTTATCATGTTTTTCACAAAAATTTGTACCTAAACCTCTATAGGGGAACCTAGATTGTCAATATTATAGTAAAATTCTTTCAAAGTGGACGTAACTTTTTAGAGCGAACTACTATAACCTTTTTTATCTTGTTTTTAAGCATTTCATTTTACTTTTTTTTTTTTTTCATATATTTGCGCAGGCATTCATGAGTTTTGTGAGATACATAGTCGACCAATTTTTACCATCAACGGTACTTAAAGAAGGGGAACTTCTGATTAAAACATTACGGTCTTCAGTGGGAACGTAGTCACAAAACTTCCACGTTTCAATTCTTTCCCCTTTAGACGTCTTATATAATTACTGCACAAATCAAGATAAAGTGCCTAAAGGGGTTGATTTGTTTTAAAATGTATTTGGAAAATAGTGAAAATTGCGCAAGCCCTTGCTGGCCTTGACCACCGTGCATAAATGAATCAGAGGAGAAGGGTCTAAATACATAGTACTTATGTCCTTTAGTACGCATTAAGGACTGCTCGCCACTGCTGAATGGTTTACAAAAATTTTAAAGCAAAAGAATGGTTTACAAAAACGACTTTAACAAGGTGTTTAATATGGTGATCAAAACTATTAGTTAAAATTATAAATATTATAATATATGAGAGTTTTATAAGAAAATAATTTTTTTACTTTTATTATAGTATATGAGAGCTGTACACTGTTTTTAATTAAAAAATTAATTAAAACTAACTAATACCAAACATGCTATAAATTAACAATACAATGTAATTACAAAAGTTAAAAAATAAAAAACAAAATGAAACAATAAGTACAAGGACCGCTCTCATTTTGTACCCCAAACTTATTGTAATCCAATGAATAAACAAAAGAGGATCTCCCCCGCTAATCATTGAAATGCATGATCTTTGGTGCAAACTTGAGTAGCCTAACCACAGTGCTAGGCAAGAACTTCCTGGCAAATAAGTAACAAAGATTTGTGCTGTTCTCGTTATAAGCACAACCGGTGTTGTTTCTCCTCATACTCCTCAATAGCTCAAGCGTGACATCTGTTCTCCAAAACCTAGCCGGATGTGGGCCACCCTTTGACCAGTCAACCCAAGTCAAACTCCTGTTGGAATTCCCTTCCCAAAATTTGATGCTCACCAACGTTGGCAAATAATGCTCGTCTGAATAACAATTGCCTCTACAATACTTCTGGAATATAGGAAAATACTTCCTGTCCGACACAACTTCAATGGCTAATTCTCTCTTCATCTCAAACCACTGAGACCCTTTTCTCCACTGCTTGAGTGAGATATCCGGGTACATGTGATAGTTGTACCGGCCTCGTCCGACGACACCGGGCTCGTCGTATGCCATGACATGGTTCTTGGTGGCGTTGACGAGGTAGTTGTAGATGGTTTTGAAGTTGTAGAGTGGGATACATGCTTCTGAGAGGAGGACGAATCGCTCGTTCGAGACGTCCAGAAGTGCGTTGGCTAGTAGACGACGCTCAGCCTCGATCATGTTCACCTTTCCCCAACCAACTTCCTGTGTAACATTAAAGAAAGAAGATGAAGCATCAATATTGCTACATGCAAGTGTCAACTTCATGTCTGCTTTCTTTTTGGAGGAAAATTATTTGTTACTTGCGTGATAATGCTGCATTAGTAATTTTTGCAGTCACGTCGAAACATATTGTTTCTTGTTGAGCAAGGAAGCTTATTAAACGATTGTGTTTAAACTAATTACTTGAATTTTCAGTGTGGGTTTTTTTGCCATGTAGATTAAACATGTTGCCTTATTATGAATCTTATTACACTAACATGTATGGTACAACTTAGCTATATATATTAACATTTGACTTTAGTGTACTTGTTACATGACAATACATGACTAGCTCAACCTTCACCATTTTATTTAAAAGACATTATAATATGTTTGGTATTTTCTGTTACATTGCAGTCAAGTTTTGTCATTGTTTGGGCAAGTTGAGAATATTAACAAAAGCAGTTGGGCAACCAGGCGAAGAAAAGTACACCATCTCTATGGAAAAAAGAACTCATTGCCGAGAGAGGCATGTGGGCATATGGGATGTTTAGTCATAAAGCTACGCTACGTATATAATCGCAGCACAAGTGGGTTTCACCTAGTTTGGAAGAGAAGGATCAACATGGATGCATCTAGATAGAGTGCTACTTTTCAGTTGAGAACAGTGTAAAGCTCTCACATGCTACGTTAAAAAGACAAAATTATTACAATATAAATCTCTCAGATCTTACAGTGTTTATAGTTCTAATCAATAGTTCTAACTACTATGACAAACTTAATTTGCTTTGCTCACACAGTATATACATTATATAGACATCTTGATAATTGGTAGGGACACAAAAATTAAGTTGGTGTTGATTGGTGAACCAAACTAGATCATCCACTATTTTCAATGTCACGCATGATCTTTTGAGAAAACAAAAGAATTGGCAAAGAAAGTGACTAAAGTCTAATAATATTTTTATGGAATTTTCTCTATTTCTCCTGTTGTTTTTAACATTTGTTGGTTAAAGTAAAGAAAGGATCACATAGAAATCGTGTTATTGTAAGTCATCAAATGAGAAGCAGTGAGATCATGATTGTGAAAAGGCATCCGCCTCCTTCAGCTACTTCTTTAATTTGGCCATGTGTTAATTTCTAGAGCTAATATATACTTCATATATCAATCAAAATGCGTGTTTGTCTCTTTCTCTCTCTCTCTCTCTCTCTCTCTATATATATATATATATATAATTAGGTAGTTTGTTCAAGCAGAGAAATGCATCCTCTTACAGTTTGTTATTCGCCAACTACCTTTAAGTCTTCGTTTTGTCATCAATCATCTTCACAGTTGGTTTTTTCCTCTTTTTGGTAATAATTTCGTAGTTGATTATTACAGTCAGTACAAACTCATTTATATTCTTCCAAAACAAACAATTTTATCTTTCATTAAAAAAAAAGAACAAAAAATAATAATATTATCAAGGGCATTAAACTGCTCTCCAAAATAGACAGTTTATCCCCTGTTTAGAATACAGCAGTTTAATTTACAAATAAATTGCACATGAACTGTAAGACATAGACCACATTGGACTGAACATCCTTTTCAGCTAATTAATTATATGATTTATTATACTAAACCAATCATGGATCTAAGAAAAAACAAATCACAAGTCCTAAATTACGGAGAAAATAAACAAATGGGAAGAGAAATATTTAGGAAATAACTGACCTTACTAGGAATTCTTCGGCCATGGAAAACAGGACTTTCGGGGGCTGATCCATTGTAAGACGGATTTGAATGAACATAAATTGAGTAGAGCCCTTCATGCCCTTTGAAGAATTGCTCCCACAACGGTGACATGAAAACGTGTCCCCTTACCAAGAACATGAAGGCAACCTTCGGAACTCGGTTGAATGGATACGTGGGGATCCGCGGAACCATGGAAGCTCTCCACAGCAATTCTTCATCGGTCATGTTGTGCTCGACACTAGGAGGCTTCAGGTAATCTTCAAATCCCATTTGATGGCTAATGTTGGGCTTTGTTTCTGCTTCTTCTTTTACACTTAAAGTTGGAATTTGGTTTTCCAAAGTTTCTGATGAAGTAGAATTTGATAATAATGATGACGACAACGATGACGACGACGATGGTGACGGCGGTGACGAAGTTGAGATGGAGAGTTGAGTGAACTGGAGATTGAAGGAGAAGTCTTTCATATAGGTAGTTATGAAGATTCCAAGGGTCAAACCAAACCCAAAGAGAAGGAAATAGGTAAGCATATGAAGGAAATGAAGTTGGAAGATATTAGAGAGTTTTGCGAGCAAGTTTAAGGGCTTGTTGTTTTGACTTTGAATATTCATTTTCTAGCCTTTGAAGAAGATGCCCTTCAAACGATAAAGCTCAAAGTCCCTTGTTGATCCAAAAAACTGTTTTTTTGGACAAGTAGAGATGCAAGCAGAAGACTTTCAGGACAGAAAACCTAATTAAAAGGAAAAAAAAAAAAAAAAGAAAAGAAAATTCAAGGTATAACTCTAAGATAGTTTTAAAGATGAGACTTTGGTGATGAAAGAATTTCAGTTTTACAAATATAAGATGAAATAGGAAACGAAATAAGCAGTGACTCTTGTGAAACAATGAATCAAATGAACGAATACTATAACACGAACCATTACATGTACACCAAAACCTGCCCAAAAATTCTGTACTCGAAATATTGACAAAGAACGATGAACTTCCTTAACAGACAAAAATATGAGAGAGAGAGAGAGAGAGAGAGAGAGCTGAGATAAGCTATCTAAGGCTGCTTTAAATATATACCTCTCTATTGAGGGATTTTTTAGCGTGTACAATTTGACGCATAAAACAAGCTACTGGAGGCTTTTTATTTTTTTTATTTTTTATTTCTGGACCACAGAATACGACTTCCTCTCTTTCAAACCCAACTAATTAATTATCAGTTTGGTATCAAACTCTCTCTTTAAAATAACTTAACAGCTGGAAAGTTACAATCTGGTGATTAATTAAGGGGTTGAGAACTCCATTTTCACACACAAACCTCTCCTCTGCTGATGATTCCAGAAGTTTTTAACGTGAAAACGACGTTTTCTCTTCAATTAAAAAGTTCTACGTAATTATAACGAGAAAATTGGCTTCTTTTTTTTTTTTTCTCCTTATGCTCTTATACAGTGAATTTGGAACGACAATACAGCCTTTATTTGTGGACTTTTGAATTGTATAGTATAGTTGTACAAAGCGTTGAAGAGCCGCCAATAATAAGGGACAATGAAATTCGCACGTTAAAAGGACAGGGTGGGATTTACGCGTTTCTTGTCGTTTGATGATCATATAAATTATTTCAATTAGATTTTAAGTCCTATTTCTCTTGGAAAGTTGTCTCCTAAGATTTGGGCATTAGGATACTTCATAGCAAGAAATAAAAATAACCGACACGACAAGTGAGTCCTTTTGCTTTTTTTTTTTTTATAATTATTTTTTTATTTTTTAATTATTACTATCATTTTTTTTTAACAATTGAGAGAAAGCCCTTTTGGAGAAGGAAGATGGGTCACGGTTTTGATATTGCACGTGCAACATGTTGCGAAAGTCCCGTTTCAACCACACTGCCCGTTTTTCTTCTGAAAAATGAAATCCATGTTAAAGAAGGAAGAATTAGAAATTGTGAAACCTTTTTTTTTTTTTTCTAACAGCTAAATGGGGGCTTAGAATTTAAATCAAGCAAATTTTTTAAAAAGTACCAGCTAGATGAGATTTAAGACCAGTAGTACCAGGACCCATTTTGACTCTGTTAATGCTTTATGCATAAGCTAATTTCTGTACTAGGATATGCACTAGCTCAGTTTTCCAAAATAATTAGGGCTGACGATTGGATGCACTGACGCTAAATCTAGTTAAAAACATAAAAAAGGATGTTTAGCGGAGACGGGGGCAGGGTTCTAGCTTTTATTTATTTCTTTTTTTACATTTTAATCTTAATATAATAGGTATCTCTATAAATTAGACTTGACCACTTTTAAAACAATAGTTCTCTACGTATCAGTATAATCTTGATTTATCAAGAAAAATTTGGTCCCCACTAATAAATCCTCGCTCCATCATTATTTAGCTCCATTTTTTATAACCTTAATTTTTTACATGAATTCTATTTGTTACTGCTTCTGATGCTGGTACGCCAAACTTCAAAAATTTGATTTTACCCCAATAATTTATTTGAGCTTTTAGATCTATTCTTATTTTATAATAAAATTTATACATACGTGCTGGCTTAATAATTGATATATATAACTACAAATTCATTTAATAAAAAATTATTTAATTTTTCTTGGCGCACTCACAGAAAAAAAAAAAAAAAAAAGGGCTCCACCACTCATGCGTGCATCACCAAACGTGTGACAATAAAACGAAAGTATTAACGCATAAGTACCGAGTCTTATATTGCCATTTGACAATTTTGTTTGTAGAAAAAATAACACTATATGTCCAAATTATTGTTATAAAATTAAAATTTAACACAATATTTAAAATATCTTAAAAATATCTTTAATGATATAGTAATTATCTTAATGATATTACATATTGTACTATATAATTACATATAAATAATTTTAATGATATCATTATGAGACATTTGTAGAATTTTTATAAATTAGAGTCATATTTCAATTCAATAAAAATAATTAGGCCAATTGTCTCATTAACCCTTTTGTTGTATTATTAGATTTGTAGTCTTCCATCACCAACGGTAATAGCATTAATTGTTTGAAATTAATATGGTATATGTTACAATTTCAAACTATATATTTCTTTTTTCATTTAAATTTCTATTATCTTGAAGACCTGCACAAAATACATGCAAAATGTAATGCTGTTATCTATTCTATTTATCTATCTATCTATTTATATATATATACGCTTCACGAGTTCTACTGAGTAATATGATTAATTTTACAAATTGTTCAAATATGCTTGACGAATTGATCATATTGCGTGTGCCCCAGAAATGATTGATTAATGTATATAATAAAAACAAAAACAATCCAGTCAACGTGGGGAACACGTTACGAGAAAATTCCAAACTCTCACATATCCCCATCCGGGTTTAAATTCAAGAGCTTATCCCAAGAGGCCCTCAACATATCCCAAAAATTGGTCATTTCTGGTGGCTTTGTTTAGCATCCCAATTGACCAAAAGAGTTCAAAGCAACACAAAAACTTAGCTATCGATTGTTTTCTTCGGTATAGGAACGGGACTCAAATCATCTGTTAAATTTTTTATGTCTCAAATGAAGTCTAATCAATGATTTTATGACATGGTATTTAAAAAATTAAACACTTTTTAATTAGTGTGTTATTTAGACATTACTTAAAACATAAAAAATTATGATTTGAATCCGAAACAGATAATTCAAAATGAGGGGAGGCCGTTACCAAAAGTCTAGTCAACGTACGTCCCAAATAATTATTTTCTACCTTGACATTGACAGTTGACTTGTTGTAGATAATTCCGTTATTAGCTGCACCAGTATGCACTCTTTTTTTCCAAAACAATTCCAAAAGATTAATGCTTCATGCGCACTAACCCGCAACATTGTTTTCTTTATTTACACCTGTCTTATGTCTCTAATAAAAAAAAA
>CAMOHE010040793.1:0-13014 GCA_946598075.1 Artocarpus hirsutus | reverse complement strand
CACCGTAATAAATGTAACGTATTTTATTTTACATTTTAAAATATAAAAACTTTATAATATAAATAGTTGTAATTAATAAATTATAATGGTTTTACCAAACAAAACTAACTGGACAGTGGTCCTCGACGCAAATAATTCGATTTGATCTACGCTGGTTTCATATTTATTACTATATAATGATGATGTTGACATTTTGTGTAACGTTCAACTTTGGCTAAAGAGTTGGGAGTGGGAAGAAAAGGCTTTACTTTATTCTTGTGGTGGCTATTGGGCCAAAAGGACAATTTGTGCGTACGCAGTTGGATTGGACTTGAATAATTTATCACGTCGTTAGAGGACCCAAAAATGTTCAGAAACCGACGCAGCGAAAAGAACCACTCATCAAAAAGAGATTCCAGAAGATCACAGCCCTGATGAATGAACAAAGCAGACACTCTTGTGTGCCCGTGCTTAGGAGAATTTACTATTTTTTCTCTTTTTTTTTTGTTTTTTGAGAATTAATATTTTTCTTTTTGAAAATTTGAACAAAAAAAAAAAAAAAGAAGACAAACTGGCTTGTATTTGGGGGTGGAAGAGAGCTTGACATAAAGAGAGAATTCACATTTACACCCCCCAACCCACAACAAACAAAAAAAAAAAGGCCATTAGCTTGGGCAGTATATATTACAAGAAAACGAAAAAAAAAAAAAAGAGAATAAATTAAGAACACATACAATCCGAACAAGACATCTGCAGTGAATTTGGTGTTGAACAAATAACTTTTCTCATTGTACAAATAGTAAGAGATTTTTTTTTTAATTCTTTTAAATGAATTCTTTATGTTGGAACAATTGTTGGTCAAATTTCTCTTTACTAAGGCCTTCTTTTTCTTTCGTCTCCTTATTATGTTGTCAGAGTTGGTCCACAAAAAGTCTGGTTATTAGAAAAGCTAGTACGAGGCACGTTCCCAATAGTATGTTTTTAGACTTTTACGTATTCTTTTTTTTAAAGAAAATCATCTTAAATTATCAAGTATGTTAAAAATATTTTGGTATAAAAAATATTTTTAATGCATGAGGATATCTTTATCAAAAGACTATGATAACTCATTTGAATAAGAATATGAAATGCTTGTAAACGTAATAAGTAAAGTTAATAAATAAAAATCAAAAAAGAAAACAAAGAAGAAATGCTTGTTACATAGAAAGGATATGAAATGCTAGTTCAATACATTGAGATTATAAAGTTTCATATTTTTTTTTTGAATTGTTTAAGATCATGAAGTACGAGTTAACTTAATAAATAAAGTTATTTGAAAAGGTTATCTACTTATTAGCATAGGATAAGCCATAATGCTAAATTAATAATTGATTTATATTTGAATTTATCCTAATTCTTATTAGGATTTATGCTGGTATTACTTTTTGTGACTAATGTATAAAAACGTTATATTTGTCTTTTATTGTAAAAATGTATATTATATTTAAATTTTTTATTTTTATACTTAAAATTTTTATTTTTATAAATTATTGTATCATTGGTAAAATTATTGCCTAAAAAATGAAAGTTGTTTCTTATGTAGTCCACGAGAACATGATGCATTTTTTATATTATATGAATTCATTGATATGTAAGGATACAAAGTTAAACTATGAGTATGACGTGTCAAAAAAGACGCAGGGCATGTGGCTTAATCTAAGTCATTGTATTAAACTGAGTAATAAGGAAGCAATTTTGGACCATTGGATTAATTCAAAAGTTGGTTGAAGATCTCAGTGGAAAATTAGCTTTTAGTGAAAAATCCATATGTTGTTTAGGTTCGGATCTTCAATGGAAAATTAGCTTTTAGTGAAAATCCATATGTTGTTTAGATGGGGTATTAGAGAAAGTATCTTTATCAATAATTTTGACTTTATTTGTATTTAATTTTATGCTAGAAAATGTCTTGATTTATTTTGCGTAACTTATTTGTTTATACATTATAATGTGTGTTTATATTGAGTCCAACTCGTAGTGCTTCTTACTTGTAAATTCTTTTTATTTGTTTCTAGTCTAGGGACGCGGGCATATTATTGAATCATGTTACATCTCTTAATTAATCTTTTAGTTTATGATTTACTTTTCTATATAGCATAGTTTCATACTCAAACGAATCTTTGATCCTTTATGGTTAATGCCTCTATTTTCTCTCTCTCTCTCTCTTTTTTCAGTCATGAGGGAAAAACGCTCAATTAATCATAGCTATTAACGTTTGAATTTTTTGGGTTATTACAATGTGTCTCCTTCTTCCAAGGCCGTGTGCCTCCAAACCTTTTGATCGTGTACCTCTAAACCTCTAGGCTATGTGTAACAAGCCGACTTTTTTCTAAGCTATTACTTAACCTATTTAAACTTAATTTCTTAATTTTAGTCTTATTTACTAGCAAGTAAATGCTGAGAGAATTTTTTTTCATAAAAATATACTTAAAAAACTGTTGTAACTCATGTTACAACATAAATTGAAACATAAGTACCAAACTTAACTTTATAGTCATCTAAAAATTTTTACAATACTTGTCAAATAAACATTACTTTCTTAAAACTTTTTAAAACATCTTTAAAAAAACGCAAACTTCTTTCAATACAGCGAAAATTGACTATAATGGTATCTATAGCCCAGTTATCACATCTGTCTCATCGTAACACCCGACTCATTAACCAATTATCTTGGTCTCTTATAGAAGCATGAAAGAACTTAAAATGAGATTTCGCTTAGTAAGTTCAAAGGTATCTCACAAAATATATAAAAAAAAATCCTCATAAAATTTTTTTCATAAAACCTTTCTTGTAAAACATATTACATGAAACATTTCTCGTAAAGTATTTCTTCATAGAAATACTAGCTAAATACTTCTCTTGTAAAGCATGTTCCATAAAACCTTTCTTATAAAATATTTTCATAAAACATTTCTAATAAAACATTTCTTAAAAAGGAATACAAACAATATCACGATGCATGTTTCTAATTATGCTCATTTATACACTTCTTTTTATCGTTCTTATCTTATCTTGAACTATGGGCTTAAGTGTACATACCAAATACGCTTAACCATCGAACACCGAGGCTGTAATATGATATTCCCCATACAAGAGACTTTAGATCCTCCCCTTGGGTCAAGAGATTGATATTATACTCTCTTATCTTAACTTCAAGATTTAGATTATCGATCTTATAATCTTAGTGAATATATGGTATGACATAACTTAACGTTTAAAACAATAAGCATAACAAATGTTGAACATCCATTTTTTTTTTTCTATTAATTGGCTTTGAGTCATATTCAAATGGCACCCAACCACTAAAAATTATCCTGAGA
Source organism: Artocarpus hirsutus (assembly GCA_946598075.1). NCBI lineage: Eukaryota > Viridiplantae > Streptophyta > Magnoliopsida > Rosales > Moraceae > Artocarpus > Artocarpus hirsutus. The sequence goes on along the minus strand of CAMOHE010040793.1, from coordinate 9,679 downwards.
CTACTGTATCAGCTTATTTATATATTGCTTAACTTAAATGTTATTTAGCCAAACTTCACTTCTCATTGAACGGTTTCACAACTGATGTGTTACAGAACATTTCTCATCTACGAACGTTTGGCTTGTTTAAAGGGCAGGGGTTTGTTTTAGCCGTTCTTGATAAAATCACTATTTTACTCTTAACAGTTTTTTAGAAAATTTTCACATTCTTTTGAACTTAAAATATGTGATTACTCACTTGCTCAAAACAGTGTTAAGAACCAGCTTTACACGGTGAAAAATCCAATTTCACACCATTTTACGGTTTTGGAACCAAAAACAAATTCTTGACATTTTTGTCTCTCGGACAAAAATAACTACTTTAAATCCTTATGCTCGGTTTTTTGCAAGGACTAAAAATTACAAAAGCTCCTTGGTCAATTCAAACAATTTCATAATGTTTTTCTCATTTTACCATTTTAAAATTTCGTGATTAAATCTCATAAAATCCATAACTTAAAATTCATGCAGAATTGTTAGAAATCTTGTTTGCTAAACCCAAATAGTTTCAATGAGATCTATAACTTTTGTGTTTTAACTTTTTCCAAAATCAATGTTCTTGATGGAGTTTTGGCCAGTTTTAAAAATACACAGAACTAAAATTCTCTTTTTTTAGCTTAATCTGATTGAAATTCGAGAAAATTTTCTTCACAAAAGTTGTCCGTCTCAATGTTTCCAATAATCTTATGTTTTCTTGGAAACTAGTTTGGCCTTTAAGTACTTCAAGCACTAAAAATCTTTCAAAAGACCCTTAAAAACACTTTTACATCACAAACAATTCTCAGCTTATTTTTCTTGAGTTTAATCTCATTTAAACCCATTCAATCATATCGTCAAAGGCTTAATACATAAATTAATCATACCACGTAGATTTCTTTATTTACCATAGTCCATAACTTATATTAAACACCTGGTATGTATATTAAAAACATAAACTTTAACTTAACTTGAAAGGCTAAGGTTTTACCTAGACAAATCTAAAATGTTTGTCTTCTTTATTTCGCACTTGAAAACTTCTAAATACTATAGAACACAATACATTGTGGGGACAAAACAACAACAATTATTATTATTATTGTAATAGCAAATACATCTAGACCACAAATTACAGACAAAAGAGAACGCCCAAAAGTTACTATAAAAAGAGAATATCTTAACTAATTAAAACTTGCTCTCACTAATCAGTAGACACCCAATTTCTAACGCACATACTTCACTTGGTTTTTCATTTTGCTTGCCGTGCTTCAATCGGGGGGAGATGAGCCTATTTATAGGCTAAACTTGGGCTCCAACTTTCTCATGTGCACGTGGCATACATCAAATATACAAAGCAAACCACTTGGTAACAATTCAGTAGAACTAGGCTTAATAGGTATAGGATCCTAATGGCATGTTCCAAAGATGTGAGAGTGCGCATATTGTGTTGGGCTTCATTGTTTTGGGTCTTATTCTTGTTATTGGGCCGGTATTGATTAACAATTCACCCTTTCAATGCCAGCTTGAACTTGACGTAAGCTGGGTCGAAACTTTTCGAATTCGCCGATGTTCAATCCTTTTGTGAACAAACCTGCCACTTGTTCATCTGTCTTGACATGGTGCAATTTTTATATCTTCTTGTAACGCTTTCTTTAATGAAATGATAATGCAGGTCCACGTGTTTATTTCTTGCATGAAATACTAGATTTTCTGCCAACCGAACTATGTGACAATAAAGTGGCATTGCATAATGGTGTAGATCTTTTATTAACTGAATTAATAATGTACTTTCTTGAGCTGCCATAAAACAAGCGCTTCATTGTCCCAACTTTTTTCTTTTCTTTTAATTTGTTTTATTTTTTGTTAGTTTATTTTCTTTAGTTTTATTTTAATTTCATTTTAAAAAAAATTAATAGCAAACACTTTCTATGTTTGTTTGTTTTTTAGGTCATTGAGCAAGTTTAGGGGTTGGCGTATTGGAGTTTCATCATCATATGTTTTCCAACCCCCAAATTTAGAGCATCCAATTCCATGGTTTTTTACCAAAGGAGAACTAACGCTGCACTAGAAAAATCAAAAGAAGAATGGTGCCACCACCTCCATTATTAAGAGAAGTCCTCCGTACCTTAGTTTCTTTTTATCTATTAAACATTAAGGACAATATTCATTTCAAGGTTGAGGGTGGATTTTATCTTAGGGTTAGGTTTTTGTTATGTCTTAAGTTTTTAGCTTTTGTTTATTTTGCCTAAAAAAATTGTTTTGCATCAAGTGTTTTGTGTCTTTGAGTCTTGAGTATTGATTCAGTCTGTCTTAGGCCGATGATAAGAAATTTGATTGAAATTGAACATAGTACTTGGAAGTTGATAATTGTTGTGCTTATGTATGTCTTAATTCTTAAGTTGGTCTTAGAATATCTTAGGTTCTTTGGACATAATAAGCACGTGAGTCTAGATCATTTAATTATTTGATAATCTGGAGAAAATTTATGCTAACTAAGTGAAACTTGACCTCAACTGAACTCTAGAACTTAATTAAGAACCACTCGCGATGAAATCATAGGCAATATAATATTAGGGACATGATTTAGGCCATCTTTGGACCATTTGAGTCTTTCGAGCCTACCTTGATACATATATACATATCCGTAGCCACTCATTTGAGTCTAATTTTTCCTTTTTCTTTGTTACCCACATTCTAACTTAGCCATTAAATAATTTTCTCCACTTTTACCCTCCACTCATAGGCATATGATTATTCTAGCAAATATTTAGTGCAATGCCGAAGTTGGGAGGATGGGAGGAGTTTTACGCATGGGGAACTATTCAAAGTAAAAAAAAAAAAAAAAGAAGAAGAAAAGAGTGCTATATCCTATGCTTATATTGATAAATGCAAAGAAGTAAGTTTGGGGGTATAGCTACTTGAAAAAAAAAAAAAAGAAAAAAAAAAGAGAAAAAAGAGAAATGAATGGAAAATGAAGAAAAAAAAATGGTGAACAGATGTGGATGACAAAGAAAAGGTTGAGTTTGAAGATAGAAGTGCTGCACGGAAAGTGCATTGTGCTCTTAGAAAGGTCCTTGAATATATTGTGTACTTATGGGTGATTTTAAGCCACCTTTAAGCCCGGCCACACGTTACAAGCTTAATAAAGCCCTAATGATCCTTGATGTTGTAAAGTTTGCATTAGTGGAGAGTGATTCAAAAATTAAGCCTATGAAGTTCACAAAGTTCCTTAATCTAGAGGGCCATTATTGTTCAATTGTTGTTATAAATTCATCTAGGTTGTAGATGGTTAAGTGGGAGAGATTATACATACATGCACCCAAAGAAATTATTGTATGGTAAGATTAACTTTTAAATTAAAAAACTATACATTTATAATAATTAGAACCTTTGTTGAGCTATGACTTTAATACAATCTTTGAGGCCCGTTTGCAACTCAAATTGGATCAATGCTCGGTCATGTGTCATGCTTTAGTTTTGTTTGTTTTTCTTTCATTTGCTCTAGGACTAGCAAAATTTTAAGTTTAAAGGAATTTGGTGAGTTGAATTTGTGCTTATATTTTGCTTAGTCTAGACTTATTATTTTGTTAATTTTTAAGTGTTTTTAGAAGTAATTTAGTGCTTTTAGTTTATTTTGTAGGTTTGCTTTAGTTAGACTCCGCAGGAGATTTTTGAACCTTTTTTGAAGCAACATCAAAGGAAGAGGGCCATGGCTTTGAAAATGGACTCTTAGGCCTTGAAAAGATGAGAAAAAAAGGAGTTTTAAAGTATAAAAACCCGAGATCAAGACGCTATGGTGCCACTCACAGAATTCTTTTTTAATTTCAACTTAATTAGTTCTTTACACGACAATAAAGGGCTTGATAGAATAGTAAAAGGAAGAAAAATCATACCTTTTTGTGTTATATATATATATACCCGAAAGGAAAATGATACTCAACCTTTTTGTGTTATCATGTAGCTTTTTTTTTTTTTGAACTATACATTCCAGCCACTCCTAATGGAGGCAGGAACTTTGTTAGAAATTGAAGTGGAAATAGGTGTCAATAATAACGTTGAATTTGGACAAGGGGATACTAGGCGATGACAAGCTCGGACCATGTGAAGGCTTTGTTACCAATATTATCGATATCAATATTTTAATTATTACTTTTTTTGGGGTTTTATTTACTATTTATATTTTTGAGTGGATTTTATAAGGAAAATATTTTGCTCTGTCATTGCTATTTTGTCAGCGTGATACTAAGAGTATGAAAAGACCCCATAAAAGGAGAGAGTAGCAGAGTTCCTTAGTTCATAAAAACATAGTTTAGTACACAGAATAATTATTTTTAATTTTCCAAGTATACTATTATAATCAAAATTTTGCTACATGTTTTATATATGAAGCACATAAACTATGTAATTATAATGTTAATTATTACTAAATTCTTATCGCTATTAAGACTTTTTAAATATGCATTAATTGAGAAATTTTATAATTATAATTCGTGAGTACATCGCGTTTTATACTTCTAAAAATTTCCCAAGCGTTACTGAGGATTTCTAACCTTAAATTGAATTTGTACAATTTCTCTTAGCACTTAATGGTACTGTTTATTTTCTAATTATAGTGTCATGGAATTTTAGCTAAAACTTCATGAATCAGTACACATAATTAATTATTTAGGTTTCAAAGGAAATTTTTGACTTAATTACATGAATTTTTTCTAGTGTAATCGGTCGGGTGATTGATCTGTCGGACCAAAATTTCATCGAACCATTAAGAATGCATTGACTTGTCTAAAGTCAATCTTTTTCTTAGATTTTCATGCTATTTTATAAACGTTTGTTGTAATTTTTATCAAAATTTAAACTTGTAAGCTTTAAACTTATATTTTCTTTAATTATTTTTTATTTCCTTTTGTATTAGCTACGCTTTGGTCTTTCCCATTTTTTCTTAACATTGATTGAGAACAAAACAGCCACTGCGGCATGTGCTTACTTGTTGGCAAAATTTTTTAGGAATGTTCAATAGTTGATACTAGCATATAGAAAAAGAAAAGTGAAACTAACCTTTATTCAGATAGAAAAAAAATTGTAATTTCAAGTAATTTATCTCGTGTATATATTTTAATCTAAATGGCTACTACTATTGGATAGCACATATAAGAAATAAACGAATATTGGAGATTTTGTAACTACTGATCAAATTTCTAAATTTTGTAGTATAGAACAATTGAATATTTCTTATTGCATTAATTTCATTGCTTTCTTTCTTTTCTTTTTCTCCTCTCTCTCTCTTTAAATTGTTTTATTTGCCCTGCAACATTGTAACAGTAATTTCCGTAGAAACATTTGGCTTGTTCAATGATGATGAGGAATCAGTCTCTGGAAAAGATCTTTCAGTGTAAAATCCAGGTTGTTTAAGTTGAGGTAATGGGGTATTTTTACTATCCAACATGAAGAGTACGGATGACATCAAGGGCCTCTCTTCAAGGCATTTTTGTATGCACAATAGACCAACTTGTATACATCTCAACACTACTGATACTAAAACATTCTCCATCAAAATATCTATCATTTCCATTAGTCTATTGTCATTCCATAATTTTCATGCCTAAAACATTCCAAACTCAATTTCAGATTTTGCATGGGAATAAGAAAGACATTCTAAACAAGGCATAAAAGAAAATTCATTAGGTAATTAGTCGCAACTCATGTGTCTTAGAAGGTTGAGCTCTTGATCAGGATGTTCAAATCCTCTGTTCTTTTTCCCACTCACTATCTCCAAAACCAAGACGCCAAAACTAAAGACGTTAGATTTCACTGAAAAGTGCCCATCGATTGCATATTCTGGTGCCATAAAACCACTGCATTAAAACAAAAATTAAAAGGTCAATCACAAAATGGATGCTATTCTTGAGGGAGAAATGGTTTAACAACTATAAAAGCTAACCAATAGATATAGAACCGGGATAGAATTTTAAATAGAAATAAAATTTAAGGAGAAGTACTATAGACTCAAGGGGATAAATAGAACTGTAAGCAAAAGAACTAGAAGAATGTAAAAGAACTTAAAGGAGGCAACCAGAGACTAAAAAATTTTTTAATTACAAAACTGAATAAAAACTAACAATCATTAAGAATAAAATTCTAATCCTCTACTAATAATTGAGATAAACATATATAAATTGAAAATATGCAATCGGAAATATAATTTTGTTAATATAACTTAATAAATTATATTCTAACCTCTCCATCTGTAGCATAAAAAATAATTGGAGACTTATTAAAATTACTATGTTCCAACTACTCTTTTTATATTTGCTTCATTCTGGTCTCCTCTAAATATTCTTGTAATGCCAAAGTCTGATATCTTGGGATTCATGTCACTATCAAGAGGATATTATTTGTTTTGAGATCTCTATGAATAATTCTCAACCTTGAATCTCGATGAAGATAAATAAGTCCTTGAGCAATCCCTACTATAATATCAAACCGCTTCTGCCAATCGAGTCCCCTTGTTTGATCTGTGCCAATTCATATGACTTGTGATGATAAACTCAAATATTAAATTTACTGTGCAATAATAGACTTGAAGGGGAAAAAAACCCCTCAAGATGTATAGAGGGGTCACTAACTGAATATGTATAAGTTCAAGCTTCTGTTGGGCATATACTCATAGATCAACATCCTCTCTTCTCCTTGAATACAACATCCCAACAACCTCACAAGATTCCGGTGTTGAAGTTTTGCGATTAAAATAACCTCATTCTTGAACTCTATAAGGCCTTGTCCAGAATCTTTGGAAAGCCTCTTCACTGCTATTTCTTGTCCTGTTGAGAGCATACCCTATATAATGGATTGATTTTTTTTTCAAGCTTAAAATACCTACAGATATAAAAAAAAGAGTACAAATTATGAGTTAAAGATTGATCACTTGACAAGGAAGTACCTTATAAACAGGACCAAAACCGCCCTCTCCAATTTTATTTGTGGGGAAGAAGTTGTCAGTAGCATTAGCAATGGTATCTAGGTCAAATGAACGTAGCTCTACGTCTTCCTCTGGGAGAGTAGGATCCTGATCTTTATTTGACTTGGTCATCGTGTTCTCTACGTACCAAAGAAAAAAAAATGAAAATAGACTGAAACATATAAACACATGCAAACAACACAGTATACCTTAGGTTTTGCGCGTTTTATTTAAAAAAAAAAAAAAAAAACCACAGATTACTGCATCCATTGATTTGATCAGGAAAATATCACGCGATACTTTTTTTTCGTTTGGTTAGCAGCAACTATGGTTTATTTCATTCGAGAGAACAGGGAAAAAAACTAACATATAAAGCATTAATCTGAAAAATTAAAAATGTTATTCTAGTAAAATATCAGTATTATGGCAATGAAGACATCAGGAAGGGCAGAGAGAATATTGCTTCAACCAAATTATAATAAAGAAAATATTGTTTCTTCACTGATTTCATCCTTTTTTTTTTCTTTTCAATGATTTACTAATGTCAACTTAATAAGTTATTTTCCGGACAATGAAGAGGCTGATAAAGGAGTAAAAGGGAAAAAAATGTTACTTTTTCCCCCCCGCTAACCTGAAGAAAACCATACTGATCACGTAGTTTTCACGCCTAGAGACCATAATGATTTATTCAGCTAATTATTTATTCAAGCCAACCTAAAAGGGCTTGTTTGATATCATTTTTGTTTTTTATTTTTTAAACAGAAAAATAAAAATATTTCTTTTGTTTTTATTATTTATTTTTGAAATAAAAATATGTTTAATACCATTTATTTGTTTTTTGTTTTTTAAAACAAATAATAAAATATAATTTGGTAATGATAAATTTGACAAATTGTTTTAAACAAGAACAAAAATATTGTAGACTCGGGTTAGGGTTGGGGTCGATGTTTGGTTGGGTTTAAGGACCGAGGTCGGGATCCGAATTTGGGACAGGAGTCAGGTTTGAGATCTAGGACTGGTCAAGGTTGGAGTTAGGATCGGGGATCAGGGTCAAGGTCAAGACCGGGGATCAGGGTTTAGATCCTAGACCAAGGTTGAAATCGAGATCTAGGATCGGGGTTGGGGTTGGGGTCAAGTTTTACGACTAGAGTAGGGATCAGGATCTGGAACTAGGGTTCCGGTCAGGTTTCGAGATAGGGATCATGGTCGGGTTTCGAGACTAGGTCAGGGTGGTTAGGTTTTAGGACAGGTTTTGAGGTCGAGATCCAAGACTGATGTTGGTATCAAGGTCAGGATCTAAAACTAGGATCGAGGTTAGAATCTGGGATCAGGGTCAGGATTTAAGGCTAGGGTTGAGGTTGGGTTTTAGGACTAGAGCTGGAGTCGGGGTCAGGTTATGGGACTAAGGTTGGGATCTTAGACTAAGGTTAGGTTTCAGCACCAACATTGTCTCTAACCTCAATCCCAAAACCCGACACCGACCCCGATCTAGGTCTCGAATCCCAATCCTAATCTCAGTCTTAGACCTTAACCCCAGTCTTGGATCCTAACCCTGACCTTGGTCCTGAAACTCAACCCTGACCATGCTTCTTGATCTTAATCTCGACCTTAGTTCCAGATCCTGACCCTAACCTTGGTCTTAAAACCCAACCCAGATCTAGTCTGAAAACCTAGCTTTGACTTCAACCTTGGTCCTAAATCTCGACCTCAACCTTGAAACTTGATCTTAATCCTGACCCTAATCCCGGTCTTGAAACCAACCCCAACTTTGGTTCTAGATTCTGACCTCAACTTGGGATCCCGACCTCAATCCAATCCTGAAACTCGACCCTAAACTCAGCCTTGATCCCAAAACTTGGCCTCAACCCTAGTCCTGAAACCTAAACCCAGTTCCCTTCTTAGACCTAACAGCAATTTCGGGTTATCGGACCATTATAAATGGTTGGTAACCTTAGTAAATCTTTGGTTGACCACGACCTAAGATTTTTGTTTAAAAAAAATTTTAGAAACAAGAAAATTTTATTTCTATAATTTAAAAAATTTTGATAACAATTTAAAAAACAAAAAGGATGTTACCAAACATATTTTCAAAAATTTTTTTTCTCTTTTTTGTTTAAAAAAACAAAAAAACTATTTAAATAAATGATACCAAGCATACTAGACTTTCTAACCATTCTTATCATGTCAATATCAATAATTGATTAGTTACTGTTATTGCACCAACTAGAAAAACCTACACTAAAGAAGAGAGTAGCTTGAAAGAGTTGAAGATTTATTATTTATTTAAAGCTTGAGTTTGTTTCTTTTGTAGAGTTATGTGCATATCAATCAAAAGAGTGCATAGAAAATTCTACACTAATCTTTAATTGGTCCTACTATTAGTGATGTGCCCTAGGCCAATTATGTAATAACCACATATTGACTTCATTACATTTACATTTTATTAATAAAGAGGCATTTTCATTATTATTATTATTATTTAATGAATAGTTAATTCTGCCTAAGGTCATCAAGTATGTGACTTGATAGTAAAACTCTTAGGTAAAAATTGAATTATATTCTCAATTATCCCTAGTCGATCATTATTATTGGGATAATAATGAATGAAGTCTAGTATGAAGTTTGACTGATGATTATGTTTTACTAATCATGTGTATGAGATACTAAGTCAACTCATAGATACATATTTGAGAAATGATGTATTGGATC